>BMAV01019218.1:88227-115176 GCA_019973955.1 Trichonephila inaurata madagascariensis
TTCTGCATCTGCTTTAAAGATGCAGTTAAATCATTAATTGTTGGTTAAACATTGAAATAATTAATTTATTTGATTATGGAATGCAATGAATGATTGAATTGGATACATTAGACTCATTTCAATCAATATATGAAGTCATATTGACAAAAATAAATCCATTTATTTCTTTTACTTATAAAGAATCTTAAATATTGAAATTTTAAAAAATCTTTTAATCTTTTGTTAATTTTATAATTACATTGTATAAACCTCAATAGGTTATGAAATATACGTTTTCTCTTAGACTAATATCTTTATGATTGTTAAGAAACAAGTAATATAAAAAAACTTTAAGTCAGTTCCTACTTGGATCAACAAAGAAACATTTTATTTTAGATACTTTATATGAAATAGTAACAATTATAAAAATATGTATATACATATGACAGAATCACAACATTTCGTGGTAATTATTTTTTATTAATTATCATTGAAGTATCGTATTGTCATAAAAAAATAGTGTATATAAAATTTCAGTTCAACTGAATGCCTTAAATCGTGAAAAAAAAACCTTTTCAAGTTTCGACACAAGTCGCCAAAATGGTCGCTAAATCGCCAACGTGGCTGTATTCGTATTTCTGTAAATAAATAGTTTTAATCAACGAATTTTTATTAATTATAATTAAATTATTGTATTGCCCTCCAAAACAATCATGTATATAAAATTTCAGCTCAATTGAGTGCATTAAAATGTATTTTATTAACGATTGAAAATTCCACCAAGATAAATAAATAAAAAAATATAGAGAGAGTATGAGCTAATAGTGTGTGTAGGAATTGAAAAAGTATCTGTTTCCTAAATCTATCTACGTTAAATTTAAACTATTATATACTATTTTAGTATATGTGAAGCTATAGATAAGCAAAATAAGAAGGAAAGAAATAAAATAAAGTAAAATTAATCTCATGTAATGATCAAAAAATTTTGAATAATGGTTTGGAAAGGGTTAGGAGAACACGTGTACTGAAATTTAAAAAGACAATATTAAATAGTGAAAACAAAGCAAAAAACTTATATTCCATCAATTCGTCCCATTCCCGCGCAAATGCAATCGATTTTTGCGTAGGAAGACAAAATACTATATCTCCAAATTTCATGTGCATCATTCCAAAGAGTAAGGGTCGAACTGGATGCGCGATTTTCAATGGAAAAGTGTCCCAACATAAATAAAAGTTTGTATGTTTATTATACATATATTCATCAATTAAAATACATACTGCTAAGAAATATTTTTAATGCGTTTTTATGATGTAGATGTGATATAATGTTTTTTTTTTTTCGCTTTATCATATAAAATTAGAGTCAATTGAACATTACATTATAACCTATGAAGTATTTTTTTACTACAAAAGAGAGAAGAAATTCAAGTAGAAATATGTATAGTAAAATATGTTATTCTCTGTAATATACTGAAAGAAATTATTATTTGATTTTGACGTGGTATTTTTCTGTCAAAAATGAAATTCGGATACACTACTTCAAAACCAAACAACATTTAAAGAAGCAAATTTGTCTTTGTTTGGTAAAATTTCGAAATGAGTTTATTCGAGCATCTTAGTATATAAGAAAACAATATCGATTTATTATCTAAGATAAAATTTCATTTTTAATGGCAAATTTTGAGAAATAACTATAAGTATACGATTTGAAACAAATTTATAGTTTATATCTTTATATATTTTATATGAATAACCAATTTTTACTCTATAATACAGAAATCAAAATATGAAAATATTTTATTAAAGAAAACCTGATTTGTTGAAAAAGTAACGAATACTATCTTAAAATAATCTGCTCTTTCAGTATAGTAATCACAGTGTAAAATTACCATAAAATTATGTTTATTATCTGCTAAAATAGTTCATTTACTAAACAATTGATGAAGAGGAATACAGTCGTAAAATTTATCTATATGTGTGTGTGCAATGGTGGAAAATATTTTCGAAATAACTTGGAAAGTGAGTGTTTGGTATTTGAGGGCTCCTGTGAACCTAAGTTCTTTAAAGTAATACTATAGAAGTATCTCATTGAAAATATCATTGGTAATATACCATTGGAAAAAGTTTCTGATCATGATATTAATAAAATTTCCTATATCTCTTTAAGATCCATTATTTTTATCTTCAAATATTAAATTCTTCTGGTTATTAATACTACATAGACCCCAGTGACATTGGGAAAAATAATAAAAAAATTCCCTCACCCCTCCTGGAACGCAGACGGTACCCGCACGATCGTGCATGTTGGGCGTTAACTTTGAAACAGCTCACCTATGAAATGTTACAAGTAATACATTTTTAGCTCTAAGTTGATGAAGAAACAATCTTAATCCCACTAAAATTGTTACAAATAAGGACATTTTTGGTGTATAATTAACTCTTTTATTAATTCATTATTTATTTACTGTAAAAATCTTTTGTTTTGTTTCTGACAAGTATAAATAATCATTGTATTTTTCACAACATGTTTTCGAACTGATTTCGTAGTTTTCAAATCTTTACTTGCGAAGCCTTGAAATGTCATCAACACATCAAAAATGTCTACACATGTCAAGACTTTTATCCTGGAATGGTCAGGATAAAAGCCATGACATGTGTAGCAGGTGGATTATAACGCTTCGGTCTTTTTGCAAGGGGAATTAGAACACTATTATATTCATCATCAGTTAAAATACTTCTGTTAGTAGGTGGAGAATCCGATAACGCTTCAACTATCTCTAACCTAAATTTTAAACGATCCATTTTAATTTTTAGAGGACTTTTATTTGATATTGCATCTTGCTTGCACACAGAAACCAAGAATTTACAACAGCTATACCAATGTAATGAATGTGTTCAAGAGACATTTATGGCAAAAAATGATCCAAAATTGTTTTTCCATTTAAAATATTCTCATGTGTTTCTTCATCGCTCTCATCTGAACTTGATTCTCCTTCCAGTATACTCGAATCATATGTTTTATTCGCAGCATTGTCATTATCCGAGGGATCACTATGTTGTGATCTAAGTTCAATCTGATTAATTCATCAATTGAAAAATTTCTTCTGTGAGAATTCTTCTCCTTTTAGACACCTGAAAAAGTTTTTGGTTAAAAGTTAGCATAGTATTCCATGAAAAGTAGTAAAATGTATTAGAAAATTTTTTATTATCTAAAAATATGTATATGTATTTAAACCATACCATACTAACCCCCACCGGAAATCCAGATTTTTTGGGGGAGGGGGAAAGAGATATGGATGCAGATATCTGTGGAGAGGATAAAAATGCCATACTCGCCAACAAATGTATGAAAAAGAAAATTAATTGCAAAAGAGAGAGAGAGAGAAAAGAGACTCATTCATTGCGACCCCCAAAATGATTCTATAATTATGTATTTCATTTTTATGTAGGTTTTCATCAAAATTATTGAAACAGAAAACACAAAATTCGCATGGCAAATGCTTACCTTTACAGCTGCAGTGACTAAAGTAACGCCCATCCCACACGATCGTGCGGGTAACGAAATTCCGAGTCCTACAAGCCACGTTAATGGAGTATAGTTAATATTTTTTTCTATTTTACAATTATTTGAACATTAATACAAAAATTGTTATTAAAGCAATTAGAAATATATTGATAAGTACCTTTTGACGACAGATAAAAAGAAAACGTGTTTTCGTTGTATTTGAAAAAGCTAGATTTGCCAACTGAAAGTAAAACATCGTGTGTTGATGAAAAGTAACACTTTACACTTTCTGCAAACCGGCTCAATCGTGAAATTCGCGATTTTCTTACATACGACTATTCCAGAAGCAAAAACGTATAAGAATATCTAACCCGCATGTGTGTGCGGGTTGGATTTTAAAGGGTTATGGAAGAAATTTTATTACTGCATAAATAGAGAAATGAATTACTTAGGAAAAAAAATCCGATACTCAAACAAATTGACAATGCCATTCTGGGTACGCTTTGGCCTTAATTAAGACTTTACAACGCTTTTCCATGGAGTGAACTAATCTGCTTCATCTGCTGTTATAATTATAAACTAAGATTTAATTATTGTTTCTATCAGTTTTGATTTATTACACACAGATGTGTGCTGATTCCAGGCCATTCCAGTAAAGGAATATGATACTCGGAAAAAAAATCGATATCTCCATAGAAAACGTGAACATGTTGCAATCACATTTTTATAATTATTTTTTTTTTCAAAATTTTATTTTAACGCTGCGTGTAACACGCAGCTGGATATGCCTCGTGGAATCACAGGGTTCCTTCGAACACAATTTGAAGATCACTGATCTACCAAGAACATGTGACATCCATGATAAAAAGAATAGCCGTCGTTTTGCAGTCCAAAGTAGGTGCAACGCGTAACTGAGTAGTGTTCATAATGTTTTGGCTCTTCAGTCTATGTAGGTATGTATGCAAAGTTATGTATATACAGTTTGTCCCAGGATCCTTGGGATAATCTTTAAGAGGTATGTGACACCTCAAGGTTTCGGATTTGCATATAAACTCTTGGTAGAAAATATCTTCGTTCGGTGTTGGGTGGCGTTGTTCACAAGAACATCTAAGGAAACAGACCTGTATTACCGCAGTCGCTTGAGCAGTCATTGCCCACAGAGGAGAATGGAACGTTTTACAAACAGCAGTTGACAGATATGCACCTGATTTTTGGATTAGAAGAAGGAGATGCAAGAGCAGCAGAAAGATTGCATTGCATACATTTTTAAATCAGTTTCAAAATTTTACTTTATGCTAAGTTATATCTTACGATAACATACAAAAAAGACATTTACTTCTATTGTAAATAATTATTCATATTATTATAAACATTTAAAGTAATATAACGGAGTAAATGCTATTAAGGTTTTTAAAAATATTATAGAAATTTTTGATTTATTAACGCGCGGATGTAGTAAATGAACTTATAGAATAAAGATGACAAAAAAATAATATGTTTTCACGCGCATTTTTTTACTCGCCAAATTTAGCGATTTTCGTATGTTAAAGTCGACCTCTTCTTCCAGTGTAACCCAGCAGCGATTGTGATTAGGACTTTCGGAGTATGAGTCATTACTCGCGAAAAAGTCGAAAACCAGTTTTCAACGCCAATGACGAAAGTGCGCAAAACGACACAAAACGTAGTTTGCATTTTTTTTTTTAAATTTTTTTTTGAGGGCATATTTTTTTAAAGTTATACTTTCCAAATTTTGCAAATTGCTAACAACAGCGGTATTTTTTAAACAAAAAAACGCAAAAAAAATGCGTCAAGGAATTCCTGTAAAAAGAGTATTAGATGAAAATCACAAACACTTTTTTTAAAATATGCAATGTTTAAGCAATTTTTTCAATTTTTGGTAAAACACGGATAATAACGTTTGACACACGAAAAAAAAGTTTCGTGTGATTATTTTTATAAACGAAGAAGTTATTACATGTTTAATTAGAATTTAGAGTAATTTTTGAAAAATCAAAAAAAATTTTGGCATTTTATATTTTAAATCACTAATTCTAAGAGACGCGCGAAGGGGGGAACTTCTTTGGTATAGAATGTCGATTCATTATAATGATAAGAAATCCTTACAGAAGTATTGAAAAATTATTTTCATAAAAACGTATCGATATTTTGTCTCTTTTGAAAAAAAATCTTAAGAAATGCAAAATATCGTTATTTTGTGAGAAATAAGTATACCGTATTGTGGCGAAACAAATGATTCTTCCGATTCTATAATTATTTTTTGTCTGGTTTCGGTAAGAAGAGAAGGATCGGAATTTTAGAGAAACGGCGGAAAAGTTAGAAATCTTTCCTGCTTTCTTCCTACAGTGACTTGGCGCATGCGCAGAGCACAGCCTAAATTTTTTTTTGTTAACGCTTGTAAAATTAAATTTTTAAACGCTCTCATAAAGCTTCCATACCGGGGGCTTTATATAAAAATCGGTTCTTAAGGAGTAAACTCCCCCTCCCCGAAAAAAAAACTTGTCGCAGACTAAAATTATCTTGCCTCTACTTTTTTATAGTAGATTCAATAAAAGATTTTTTTCGAGAGCCAGTATTACAACAATTTTTACAGCTAAAAGTATGCAGTCCTTCATATACAAAGACACACTGTAAAAATTTTACAAAAAAAATAATAACTCATTCATTCATGAATGGATTCATGCATTAATTTATCATAAAAGTAATTGAATCGTTTCTTTTAGATTAAAAAATTTCTTATTATTTTTGTCTGATATATTTTGCCTACGGCTTAAAAGTTAAAAACATATATAATAATAGTTAATAACTATTATATTTTAATAAGTCTCAAGTTAATTTTTGTATTTATATTTCTTAATAAATTACAATAAAAACACTACTTAATTTACAATAGCCTGTTTATCTATCACCTAAATTATGGACAAAACATTGAAAGCTTAAATTATACAAAAAAAAGAAAAAATTGGCTATAATTAAGAGAACGATATATGAAATGTTTTTCATTCTACATAAAATTTTACTGCATTATTGAATTTTAAAAAAAAACTTGTAATGCATTAAATTTATAATGGAACATGATACTGTTAAGTCATTTTTTCCTGCAATTTACGTTAAACTTCTGATGTTTTCTGCTGTAAATTACCGAAATAATTAAATCTCTGACCCTTCCAAACTTTTGTATTATTACTAACATTATTGAGTTAAAACATCTTGATGCCGCTAATAGAATGTTCTCTATGTCTTCTAAACTCGTTATCAGCTTTTAAGGAATTTTTTCGTAGAGAAAATTACCTCTCTTTTTCTCTCAATTCAAGTTCCAAACAACTCAATTGACATTGCTATTAAGAACACGTCACTTGGTTTGATAAGGTAATTACTGAAAGTTTTAGAAGAAATCTTCTTTAAAAATCTGAAACTTTCAGTGAAAAAAATATCTACTTTTGAATAAATCACTTAACAAACGACTCGTTTAACTTTCCTAGCTATTTAATCAGAAATGCTGTTTTCTTTCAAAATGTATTTATTTTTCAAAAAACCTAATTGATAAACATCATTAACGAAATCTTTCGTTATGTCCAGAGATAAAACATTTTGCATTTGACATTTTCAACCGAAATTTGGTAAAAAGAATTAGTGATTATCCAACTATTGGAGAAAATGTTATTTTAAATGGGTATGGGAGAAGCCGAAGCCCTGTAGCTGGGTGGTTAGTGCATCGCACTTCCACACCACAAGTTTGAGATTCGATCCCCGGACTGGGCAAGGTTGACTTAGCCTTTCATCCCTTTAGTGGATTGATAAATGAGTACCAAGCTTTCTAGGGAAATAAACACTGGGAGTTCGTGTCAGACTAACCACTTGACCAAAATATCTGCTCATGCACCTCGGGACTCAAGGTCACGTATACTGAGTTAGGCACAGTAGGTCTTGGACCTCATGGACTTTCGCGCAACTGACTTAAGTTAAGTAATGGGAGCAGCCATAAAAAATTATCATTATCCTAACTGAGCTCAGTGGCGCAACAGTCCATGAGGGTCAATACCTACTGTACCTATCTCAATTTACGTGACCTTAAGCGCTGGGGTGCATGTGCAGATGTTTCATTCAAGTGGTCAGTCTAACGCGAAGCCCCCAGTGTTCAGTTCCCAACAAGCTTGGTACTTATTTAACTGTCAACTGAAAGGATGAAAGGCTGAGTCGATCTTGCCTAGCTCTGGATTGGAACCCCGGACCAGTGGCGTAGAAGCGTGATACACTACCACTCAGCCACTGGGCTTCATCATTATCCTAACCAAACTAAAATTTCTCCTACTTTTTTTTTCTTTATCAATTGAAAACCCTCGAGAAACTGCGAGCAACATGCACACATAAAGACAAGTTGAACTTCAACAAAGACTTTGTAAAAAGGTAGGATATACATTTTTAACTATTTAGATGGGAGAAGTGGTGTAACGTGAATAATTATGGTTTCTGTGAAGAGAAAAGTTATACTTCGAGTATCTAAAAGCAAATATTTTTGAAGTGAAACTATTTTGGGCTCGAGAGTGAATGAGAAAATTGCCAGGTTTTGCGTAACAGTGAAAACGCGAACGGAAGTAGTTTTCCTCCCATCCATCCGAATCGTCGCCATGGTAAGGAGAGAGCCAGGGGAGGAAAAATGGGGAACGGAGACACCGCGTGACGTGTTATATCGGTAAAAAAGTTGGATAATTGCCCACGTCTCCGACTGGTCAACTTACCCACCTTCCGATTAGGGGTCCTTTTCCCCAGACCCGGGAACATTATCAGCGGTCGTATCAGTTGCAGTGTGAGCATTACGGTGTAAACAAAATAGCTCTCGCAGCAAAATTGTGCCTTTTTGAAATTTTATTTAGATTGTTGGTTACATGGCGATGTGTTCAGTGGTTAATTTATTTCTTTAATTTTCATTTGCGTTGAATTATTATTAATTCTAGTCAGAATGCCTAAATCAAATGCACAGAGAGGAAAAGAGTTTCGTGAAAGAAAAAAAAAGAAAGAAAAACTAGCTGCAAGTCCAGTCGAAAGAGTGACAAAAAACAGAAAAATAATTCAAATTCATCAAGTGCTACTGCCAAATCTCGATCAGAGTACATGAGAGAATATCAAGCATGAAAAAAAACATTGCAAAATACTCTCTTAATGCCGAGTTTAATGACAAAAACAGAAAAATAGTGCAAATTCATGAAGTGCTACTGCCAAATCTCCATCAGAGTACACATGAGAGAATACCGGGCATGAAAAAAAACATTGTTAAATACTCTCTTAATGCCGAGTTTAAGAGATGTGGGAATGCTATCAAGATTTTTCTTATGACAGCACAGATTAATACGGACTTTGTGAACCATCCTGTGCCGTCAACTGCAGAACCCTGAACAAGTCTAGTGCGTGTTGGAACTGATGCATGTGAATCGGTAATAAATTCTATCTTACGTTACAAAGACTATGATTTCCATAAAAATGCGTGGTCACGGTAGCCTAGTGGTCAAAGTATCAGATAGTGGCTGGCGTGTCATGAGTTCGAGCCGAGTACCGCTTAAGACCCGCCGTGTTGGAGAGCGATGCACGTTAAATCTGTAGAAAGCTCAAATGTCCTCCCGTTGGTGTGGTAGTTAGAAGAGAAGGGAGTGCCAGCTCAGGTCATGTCCTCGTCACTTGACCATGGTTCAAAATTACGAAGTCCGTCGCCAAAAGCCCTCATGTAGCTGAATAGTGCGCCGTTAATATTCACTCACCCATAAAAATGTTCACAAAGATTTTCAAAAGCTATTCGCGTTGATAATCCTTTCTGTCGCGGGTGTTTGATTTGTGACAGATTGTGGTTTAGAGATGATTTGAAAACGCCTGTTGCGGAGCAGCAAAATATTTTACTGGTAATTAGCTTAGAAGACATTAAAGAATGTTACAATTGCCGACAAAGTTTAAGTAGGGAAAGTATACCAAATTTATCAAAATATAATAGTTTTGTATACCCAGAAATTCCAGCATGTTTTCCTACTTTGGATTTGGTATCAGAAAGACTAAATTCTCCACAAATACTTTTCATGCAAATTAGGCGATTGAGCCTTGTACACTGTCAGTCTGGAGTATTAGAGCAAATAATCAATGTTCCAACGTCGCCAAGGAAGTTTCACTTCTATTCCGTGGCGTTCCCCGCAACATTTTTTTTTATGAGAGAGTAGTCGTACCTATCTAATTGAAAGTTCCCCTGTAATTATCGAAAACAAGCATTAAATCTTCTGCTGTCCCCTTTCGGAGACTTAAATAATGAATTATGCAACCCTAATCCACCTAAGAACTAGACGATGTTCACGAAACAGGAGCTGTATCTCAGTAATGTTAAAAATATGTATTTTTAAGGAACATTTTTATAAATATTCTATTAATAAAAATCTCCAATTTTTTTACTGAATATTCTTTAAACCATAATACATACTCTTTAATCAGAGATTTAATGGATAGGATGCTTAGTTTTTTGGTTTTTTTTTAAAAATATATTTTGCACAAATCTGGGGTTTTTTTTTCAAAAACAGGGAAATTTCATGATGTTTAATGCTATAAATTAAGTCAGAATATGTTTTTGAAACATTCTCTTGATTAAGGTATCCGACTACGTTCGGAACCGTGACTTTGCAAATGCGTATAAATGGATAATATTTATGATATTTAGTGTCACTTAGATTAGAAAATGTATATAAAATTGTTTTAAGAATAATATTAAAACAAAAAATTATTTAAGTACCATATTTTGACAAAAAAGTAACATAGAATGACCCATTTTCAAACTATTCTCCTTTTTTGAAAAATGCTTCTATTATAACAATATTTTGTCTGTATATAGCTCAGACCTCTATACAGAGTCTCAATTAGAATTTTTGAAATATATACCTTAGAAGTGCGTTTATCCATGTCTTACGACCACAGAGGGGAGAAATTTTAAGAAAAAAATGCCGATAACTATATATATATATTTCAAAGGGTTGTAACTTTGAAAATAATGTGAACTTTTCAAAACTCATAGTTGAGCCTCTGTACATAGGTCTGAGCTATATACAAGCAAACTATTATTATATTAGAAGCATTTTTCACAAAAGGAGAACATTTTGAAAAAAGGTTATTCTAAGTTAATTTTTTGCCCAAATATTGTATTTAAATATTTTTTTTTTATCAAAATGTGCTTAAAACAATTTTATACATGTATTGTAATCTAAGTGACACTAAATATCATGAAAATTAGCCATTTATGCAATTTTTTATATATAAAATCACGGTTCCAAACACGTAGTCGGATACCTTAAAGTATGTATTAGAGTATAATTATTAATTATACAAAGTTATAAGCAGTTAAATGCAGTAGTTTAGGTACAAATGTTCCTTACATAGTAAAAATGTTAGTTTTAAGAAAAAGGGATTTTAGTGGGTGTGGCAGGTGGACTTTTTTGACAAATGATAAAACATTTTCAAAAAATTATAAAAAAATACTTTTTACTGTACGTAGAGATGATAATTTTTGCACCATTAGAAGCGTTAGAATTCATATTTTATAAAAATGAGAAAAGTAAAAAATGTGTTTTGGGGACGAAATTCATGAGCTTACCTCCTTACGTAATAATGATTGTATGAAAAAATATGGGCACATTTTCTTTTTTACTCTATTTTAGAATCATTTTACTTACCAAATAAGACATTTCAGAAGAACTCTCATGTTTTTAGATGCAATATACCAAGGGTGAACAATTGTTTTTGTTGGCGTGAATGAGTGTGTGAGTAAATATTAATGGCGCACTGTTCAGCTAAATTAAGGCTTTATTGTTTTTGTTGGAAGGCAACACTTTGGAAGCGGAGGATACCGGAGAGTTGCACTTTTTTAAAAGGAAAGCATTCATTTATTAACTTTGCATCTCAGAAAAAGTACAAATTGTACCGTAAAAATCAATTAATTCAAATTAAATAAAATAGTGTCAGTTTCATTCAGTTTACTTATTGTGCTAATTTCATATCTATAGGTGCAAGCACATTTAATTTTAGAAATATTTTAATAAGACAACTGGTCTCTGTCACACTTTTATATATTTTTTCAATTCCTTCTATTATATAGGTCACTATCTCTCTCTATATATTTATCTTGTTCAAATGTTCAATCGTTAATAAAATACATTTTAAAGCGCTCAATTGAGCTAAAATTTTATATACACTATTATTTTGGATGACAATACGGTAATTTAATTATAATTAATAAAAATTAATTGATTAAAACTAATTATTCAAAGAGTTACAGATACAGCCAAGTTGGCATCCTTTTTGGTGACATAGCGACCATTTTGAAACTTTAGAAGGTTTTTTTCTTACATTTTAAAGCACTCATTTGAGCTGAAATTTTCTATACACGATTGTTTTGGATGACAATATGACAATTTAATTATAGTTAATTAAAATTAATTGACTGAAACTATAATTATTTAAAGAGTTACAGATACACAGTCACGTTGACTTCATTTTTAGCGACTTGGGTAAAAAAAAAGATTTTTTTTCTTCATGTTTTAAAGCATTCAGTTGAACTGAGATTTTATATACACGATTGTTTTGGATGAAATACCATACATTAATGATATTTAATAGAAATTAATTGCCATTTAATATTGTGATTATGTCATCTGTATATACATATTTATATTAATTGTAATTATTTGATAAAAAGTA
Organism: Trichonephila inaurata madagascariensis; assembly: GCA_019973955.1. Taxonomy (NCBI): domain Eukaryota; kingdom Metazoa; phylum Arthropoda; class Arachnida; order Araneae; family Nephilidae; genus Trichonephila; species Trichonephila inaurata. The sequence goes on from BMAV01019218.1 coordinate 100,448, forward strand.
AAAAATAAATAAATAAATAAAATTTTTCTTTATTAGTAGGAATTGACTTAATTTTTTTTTTATATTACTTGCTGATTTTTGTTGTTGTTTTGAAACCAAGAATGAGATAGCTCGTTGAAATTCTCACCACAGCCTGCAAATTAATGTCAGCCAACTTGCATCTATATTTACTCTTGTTTGATTTTCATGCAAGAAAGATTTTGATGGGAAATATATCTTGACCCAAATATGGCAAGCACTTTCTGTCTATTTGGTTTTCTGACTATGTTGGCTGGCTGCAGAAAAACTCTTAGTGGTCAGTATTTGCCCCGCGGGCTGCTCTTTGCCCACCCCTGCGATACACTATGTTTTTCATTATACTATGTTGTTATACTTTGCACCCCTGGAATAAAGGAGGCATTCATATTTTTCCCCCAAAAAAATTGGCTGGAATATTAGTAATTTCCTTTGCGAGTTATATACTTATATATATTTTTAGATTCTTAATCAATATTACAATACATTATTCATGTTGGTTTGTGTATGCGATTACAGAAGGAAGAGCCGTCATTAAAAACAACATTTATTTTGTAAATTTAAAATTACTATCAACTTTTAATTAAGCTAATAAAGGATACAGTTAGCTTTAGCCAACTCCAGAGTTTCTCAAACTGTGGGGCATGCTCCTGTAGGGGGAACGAGCATATTTAAAAGTCGAAAACGAAAGATTATTTTTAAAACATTTTTAATTTACTGAAAGTAAACAAACAAAAACTTCCTGAAATAATAAAAATAAAATACGTATTTACACTGATACAATACACTTATAGATGTATGAGCACTGCATGATGTATTTTATTAATAATTTTTAAAACTAAGCTAAGAACACAATTTTAATAATTACCAGTGACCCCATGGGCTTATCATATATAAAATTATACACAATCATTAACACTTACTATTTTGTACTGTTTACTATTAATCACTTAACTGCTAATTAAAAGATGCTATTCGCTCCTCAATACTATCGTTTTTTACGTAGGCGTGCTTTTGTGATGTATTGGCGGAAGAAAAGAAATAAATAAGCAAATCCTCTGAAATAAGTAAATCCTTCACAAACACTGTCAATGTCTTTTTATTCCTTTCCAAAGCCTTCGGAATTGCTTTAAGAATAGCATTGCTCAGAAAAGATCGTATTTTGGAAAGAAATATATTTACGTCCGGGTCAGTTAATGCTTTGGGTGAGCAAGACGTTTATATAAGACGATGGCATTTAAGAGGTTAAAGTCGTGTTGTAGCTTTAGTGTTAAAGTATAGTTTTATTGAATTCAATACATTGTTATTGTATGGAGGAGGGGGGTTGACGAACATTATTATTGAGTATTGGGTCACCAATATTGAAAGTTTGAGAAGCAGTGGCCTACTCTAAATATTTATAACTAAACAATACATGTGAAATGTAGATATTCATCTGGGTTTCTTGAACTCCAACACGAGGATTTTAACCATTCAAATGTAAAATCCTAATTTAATCTAGAAACCACACTTTCAATTGTTATCTTTTTTTTCTCTCTCGAGCGTGAACTTAATTCACTTAATTTTAAATAGTACTTCTGTTTCATATAAATTACATGGCAGCAGTATCCTAGCAGTTAAGTTCATGGACTCGTGGCCGACGGGTCATGAGTTCGAGCTTAGTGCCGCTGTAGACCCGTGCAGAGTGGGCCGATGCACGTTATTATCTCGAGGCTCAAACGTCCTTCCTTTGGTGTGGAAGTTAGGAGAAAGGGTGCCAGCTCAGATGTTATCCTTGCCACTAAACCGTGGTTCAAAACTACGAGATCCTTCGATAAAAGTCCTCGAGTAGCTGAATAATGAGACATTAATATTCATACACTCACTCATTCACATAATTCACAGTTCCCTTACAAAAAGAGGTTCTTCAATCAATCAACGTATCTAAAGTATTTCCAGTTTAGGAATAGTAAAAGCTCACGAATATAGAGCTAGTACAAACATTAAGACAAGCTTTTATTATATATTTATGGTATTTATCTCACTTAATGTTTGTGTGTGTGTGTTAAAAGTAGATATTCCATGAATTGAAATGAAATTGTGTGTGTGAGAACTAATCCAATAGCAAAATAAAACAAGACACGTAATTAACATTTATTTTACGTCCTTCTTTAATTTTTGTTTAAAAAAAAGAAAAGAAATAACAACAAAAAAGATTATTCTTTGAATTGGAACACTTGGGAAGTTCTGTCAAGTGAAACTGAAGAACACTCAGCATAATTTAAGAAGCTAACTATTTACAAAGTAAATTTTTTCAAAAAAGTTCTTTTTCATTCATAACAAGTTTAAACTTATGAATACATTAATTTTTTTTTAATTTGTATGTTTTAGCATATTATTAAGAGCTTATCTCGTCGGAACTTTTCTTTGATGGCACAACTTTATAAATCTGGTTTCAAATGCTTTTTCGAAACCATGATTTTAATAATCCGAATATAATTGTGGTTCTAATAACAAAGACTATAAAAGAAAAGAGATTTAGTAACTAAGCTGCAACTAATTAATAATTTGTGCAAATCCATTGTATTCATTTTTATTTTATGCATCAATTGTATGTTTTTGTAACTTTTTAAGAAAGGAGGTATGCTATTTTTTAAAACTTTCATATAAGACAAATATTTTTCTAGAAGAGCTTATCTTCTGAATGAGCTATTATTTAGGAAGGACAAGAATTGTTATACGTAAAAAATTCAGCATTAAAGGATAAAAGATATTTTTCCATAATAATTATTTCAATTAGCTTACTTGATTACCAGCTATCATGTCTCTCAAGGACTAGTCCAGCATTTTTTAACATGAAATTGTTCATTTTTTAGGAGTTTATACCAATTTAGATAAAACAATAATTTTATCGAGAAATGAATAATAACTACATGTTACCAGCATATGATTCAAGCCTTATATACAAATTGCATTTGCTTTGAAACTGCATTTTTATTGCTATAATAATTTGTGATACGGCTCCCTTGGGTGACCGTATCTTTGATTGTCAGCGTGAGCTAGAGGTGTAGGGTTTGCAAAAGGAATAGATATTTTTAATTCTTAATATGACTTAATTAAGAATGGAACTTAAATGTCTAACAAATTTGATGATATTATTTAAGCGAGAATCTATAATGAATAAGCACACAGTGATAGTTAAACCGAATCGCGTAACTTAGACCACTATAATTATTTAATCCACCTACTCTCACTTCTAATAATATTACAAGTCCTGATATCAAATAATCAATCCTACCTTAATCCAAATTTAGATTCAATCTTTTACAAAAACGTCTGGGCGCGCGTGCAATGGTATGCACCTTGACTTAATGGCTTATCTTCCAGGTAACTTCACAAATGGCTGTCAATTCACGCTTGTATCTCATTCACTCATAGCATTCCCCAAAATGCCATTTCACGTACTGAAACTTCTGTTATTTAAAAGTTATCTGATTTGCATTTCTTTTTCACATTTCGCTTCTTGTGTTTTGGTTAGAAAAGAGTTGTCATTAATCTTGGCCCCCAAAGAACCCAAAGGTTATGTTAAAGAAAGACGCGTGGGCCCGTCACAAATTTATGATAATATCACAATTAAAGAGTCATGATAAACAATAAAGAATATTTTCTTCTTTTTCAATACCAAACGTTTAGAAATCGTCGCCAGCTCCATTCCTACTATTTTGTGTTCACAAAAGAAATTTCTGCTAAAAGGAATTTGGATAGATGTCTACAGGAATGTAAATACATTTTGTTTATTTTAAATTAAATTATATAGAGAACATACATAAAAAGATAAAATATATTTAGTTAACTTAAATTTTAATTATTTTACACATCTTCAGAGTAGTTTTTTTTATAATAGAGATTTTTCTGTGTTAAATTATCTAAAATAAGGACACAAGAATCTGATATGTAACCCTACATATCATATATTAAAACAAGTTTTTGTCTATCTCTCTCTCTATATATAATGTATTATACTACATAATTTACATTCTTTTGGGAATAGAAAATTTTGAAAAACATTCACTACAGAAATGAAAAAATATCTTAATTTACTACAGGTTCATTAATGTTTATACTTGATGATAAATTATATACAACTTTCGAACATTAGAAATGCAAATTACCATTTACCTTTTGTAAAATTAAAAGTAAAAAAATTATGCAACATTTTAAAGCCTTTATTCGCAGCACCATTTTAGTAAAAAGATATTATTTATCGAGAATTTCATTCTGAATGTGGTAAGAAATTAAGGCATTAAAATTTTTAAATTAAAATGTGTATATTATAGAAGATAAATTTGTGTGTATATCAGCGTTTCTCAAACTGTGGGGCGCGAGCATATCGAAAATAAAAGATTTAAAAACCAATTAATTTACTGGAATGAATCAAAACAAAATACTTTCAGACATAATAAAAAATGCACTTTTACTCTGATATAATTTATAGGCGTGATAAGTCATCTCTCTCTCAAGAATAAAAACTTCTTCAATACCTAATTAGCTATCTTTGATCCAATAATTTATTTGATTTACTGTAATCTCATGATGAGTGATTTTTACTACTCTTTCAAAGGAAAAACAAATCCCAGACCCAGAATTGAAAAAATTTAGGAACATAAAAAATTCATCACTGTGATTATTTTTGAAATACTGCACATTATAGCTGTAATCTGTTTTTGCTGATAATCTGTTTGACCTCCTAAGTTATTAGCACAGTTAGTTATGACCCCTCTCTTATGCGTTTGCTTCTCATTTAGGGAAGTTGTAAGTAATGTATTTCTCTGTTGCGCTTTTTTCCATGTAAAAGTGTTTTATGATATTTGGAAAACCACGCACTTTGAAGGATTACTTGGCCAAGACTTATTTTTATGAGTATTCTCAAACATATAAAGCATAATGAAAAACGTTTTCCACAATTTTTTTAGCAGTAACATAAATGTTATCATAATGAATACACTTTTAACCCGGAAGTGGGGTCGCGCAGGACACACAGATCACAAAATCGTTAATTCTGGCAAAACTTTATTTGTTACCAAAGAAAAATTGAAAAGTTCTTGAAAGTAGGTAAGTTTTACTTTCTCTTAATTAAATTATTCACTGGAAGCATGATTTGTATCGTGTACAATAAAAAAAATTTAAAAAAAGGATTGGGGTGACTCAATCACCCCGCGTGACCATTAACGCTAGTATCGAGTGTGTGTCTGCCACCGGGATAAAACAAGTCTTCTAGCTTTAAATATTAAAAATAACACTATTATACTTCATTGGAATCTTATATTATTTTTCATTTTTTAACATTAATTCTAAATGCTAATTCTGTGAGGCTTAAGATTACAGTTTGCTTAAAACTAATTATAGTATGAACATTCATTTTAAAATATCATTTTACATTTTTGTAAACATTGTCGAGCATTTGGGTTTACTCTCCTGACAATTCAGCTATTTATCAAGAATGTTTTAGTTTATTAAAAAAATGAACTCATTTGAAGAGCGGGTACTTCAGACAGTATAATTTTAATATATCAGTACTGCACAAGGTATTTTATAACTAATTTATTAATACTAAATTTAAGAGCAAGTTTAATAAGTATTAGCGACTTCCGTGGGCTTGTCTTGCAGAGGAGAATTTTTCAAAGGAAGGTTTACGATTAGAAATTGATACTCTGAGTGCATTTTCTATATATTTGGCTGAGATCTATATTTTGTCTTGAAAGCAGCCACCGCATTTTACAATCTGTTCCAATTTAAAAATTCGAGAAAAAAAATATAATATATATTACTTAAAAGTTACAGATATAAAATTTAATATACTTATCTTATTAATTTGTACGGTTTATAATTAAGATAAATTTGTAGCTTTAGAGTCAAAGTGCATTATTATTGCATTCATTACATTATTATTGTATAAGGGGGCGAGATAAAAATTGTGATTGAAAAAGGGGGCGCCAGTATTGAAAGTTTGAGAAGCACTGGTGTATACATATTGAATATAAAAGTCCTGTTCTCTCCTGCATGGTCAAAATAATAAGTCATTTTTGAATCCATAATTCTTTTACACAAAAAAGTAAAAATTGTAAAATATTTGTGGGGTGTATCTATTTATTATGTAGTAGTATAAAATTTCTTAACACAACATGTTTTTCAGAATTTGACTGGTATAAATTTGTCACAAATGTACAATTTCTTTAATATGGATAACATTTATTGGTATTTGCTCAAAGGTTTTATCAAAATGTAAAATTCATTAATTTTGATAAGTTTCACATATAGACTATACACATATTATTGAAGTATAACACAGTGTATTGAAGAAATCTATGCAACCCCAGCTGAAATGTATCAAGAATAAGAATACTCTGGATTTTATATAATTTTTACATAAGTATTAAAGTCTAAAAGGTTCATCAGTATTGATACTATCCTGCTTGTAAATTTAAGTCCTGAATAAATTTGTTGTATTGAGTTATTTACAAATATTGACCCAAGAAGTGTATTTAGATCAGTTCTATGATATTTATCAGTAATTAAGATCATGAAACCAAATATGATTTTACAAATAGACATTTGATTCTGTAGGATATTTAATTCTAAAAGCAATAGAAATATTCGAATATTTAATATAACCTTTTTCAATTCTCTATTTACCCTTAAATGAATCACTTGACAAATTGCTGTTCGCAATAATCTACATTAATGCAAAATTCAGTAAAAAAAAATTTAATTTCAGAAAAAAAATTTCAAAATTATTTTTAATGGGTTAATTGTCCAAATTCACTGATATTTTTGTGTGAGTGAGTGAGTGAGTGAGTGAATATTAACGTCGCACTGTTCAGCTACACGAGGGCTTTTGGCGACGGACCACGTAATTTTGAACCATGGTCAAGTGACGTGGACGACACCTGAGCTGGCACCCCCCTCTGATATTTTTGTGTGACGTGTGTTGAAAGGGCAAATTTGGAGCACTTGTATATATATTATAATATCGACTAATTTCCTCAAATAATAAAACCGCAAAATGCTGCGATATACAACCAATAGAGAAAACTGTTCATGATAATGTTTGAACACAGTAATTATAGTGATATAATTTTTTTTTAAAATTCGGATGTCTTTTGCTTCGCGAAATTAGTTGGCAGTTTAATACGTATGTTCCAAATTTTGGAAGGGTTTGAGTACTGATTTAGCATTTCTTAAAAACAAACTGAAGTAATTAATTTTATATTTGAAGTTAATATATTTTCAAACATCAAACTTCAGAGCAAGAATTCTAAATCTATTTTCTTAATGTTGTTTCATTTTCAATTTTTTTTTCTTAGTATAAATATAACTATGCATAAAAGGATACTTTAGATGCATAATCAATGATAACGAAATAACATGTCAATACATTAATTCAAATAAGTTTATTTGGATGAACTGAAGTATATATTTAACACTACACATACAATAACTGGTAGAAAGAGGTATGCATTAAGTGTTGGTATGTTCAGTGTAAAAAAATCAAATATTCCCATTAAAATAGAAGATAATGCTTCGTATAATTTAGAGGAACAGATTGTAGGAATTTTGTAATAAGAGTGAAATTAAAAAAAAATCCTTTGTCAATTTTATTTTGATGAAGTATATGCAATGTAAAGATTTATTAATAAAAATAAAAATTATTGTAAGGAAAATTATGGTGGTTTAAAAATAAATATATTTAAGCTTTAGTATTTAATATGTAATTTTACAAATGTAATGTAATATGTAAATTAACAAATGTTATACAAAGGTTTATTGTACTTTTAGGACATGAAAAAAGTGTATCGAGATATTCTACAAAAAATCGTTACATTGCACATTGCCATTTTATATATGTATTTGTTTTTTTATTCAAAACTTCTTTCTATAAGTTGCATGATTTAAAAATTATAATTTGTTTTATGTAAATTCAGAAAGTTGATTGTATAGATTTAAGATCTGAAATTTTAAAATTCTTAGGATATTTCATTTAATCTGGGGGGATCCATACCATATACAATTTCTCAAAAATAATATGAAAAGTTTTGTTGACAACCTACAAATATAATGCAGTCTCCTGTTTTTGCTTTCTAGTTCCTATGTCACATAGCTGGTGGTTTTTCTTGAAGATTTAACTAATTTTAAAGAACAGACTACCAAATTACTTGTTTGTTTACTATTAATTGCCTGTGGTGGTGTTTAAAAATTTAAGTTTTTATGTCATAAACCTAATGAGATAAATAAAGTGAGAGAAAATTTCAGAAATTCTGTATAATTTGACCTTTTTTTAGCTATTAATCTGTGATTTAGGAGAGGATTTTCTTTAATTTTTTTTACAGTATCATTTTATTTGTTTGGGTTGATCATATTTAATACTTTTTTCTTGTAAGTAAATTGAAAAAGCCATTTATAAGGTTTCCAGATAATTTTATTAGATATTATCAGTAAGATAAAAATTCAGATATAATAATTGAACAAGATATTATGCACGTTAAATATTGGCAGTTAGATCCTCGATATGTTCTCTATTTGCCCTTATAGTACAGTGTTACATTCATAGAGTCTGCTTTATTTACTTATAGTGTATTCATGTAATGTTAAAATTAAGTGTTAATAAATAATGTATATTAAAATGAGTATGATTATTGAATAAAACTGTTTGATAAGAATCTTCTGCTTCATTATACGAGAAATTTTCATGAAAACAATTTAATTTGTTCTACTATAAAGTAATTTTATTAAAAAGCCTATTTCTTAATTTATTTTAAAAAAGTCAAATTCATTTCTTCCTGAATGTTGGAGACAGGCATTTCTAAAAAAATTCAAACCTTTTGAAGGGTAATAATTACAAAGGAAAACAATAAAAATCAAATGTTTGTTTATAATTAGATTTTTTTAGATATCCCAAACATTTAAATGATGTTAAAAACAATTTCATTTTTATCACAGAAGAATTCCTAATTATTAATCAAAAACTTTCATTACTAACCAACTATTATTTAATACACTCTGCTCTCAAAAAGTATAAATATGTTGTTAAACATTAGAAATAGGTATGAGAATTTTTAAATGAACAAAAATATATCCATGTTATTGACAAATCTTATTATAAATTCATTTCCAAAATTATATTTACTTGCATTTCATGTTTCTGAATGTTCCATGCTCTTCTATGAGAAATTATAGACATAGTATTTCTAACAACATTAAATATTTGTAGCTGGTAATTACTAAGGGAATCAGGCAATGAAAGGTATAAACATTAACATTTCAAAATGGGACCATTTCATATCTACTTTTTTCTTATAAATTACACTATTTTATGAATTTATGTGGAGTGATACACTATGTACCAATAAGTAATTGGACACATATGAGAAGTTTTTCCAAATTCAATGCTCTCAATTCTATATTGTAAATCATTCTCGTGCGTAAATAAACATAATAAACTACGTGAAAACAAAGGACTTATTATAAGGATGCTAAAAAATAATTTAGAACTATTAATAAATATATAAACAAGCTGCAAGTAGCCGCCGGCTTCGCACACTAACACCAAATGACAAATATACTAAACTGAAACAAAAATTATGCTAAAAAAGTACGAAAAATACTTCATACCTAATTATTAAACAAGTATAATGCAAAAATATAATAAAAATACATAAAATTTCAGAAATAAGCTTCACACACAAGAAGTAAACATATCAAGCATACGAAATTTACACATTGATTCAAAGCGCGGGGAAATGTTAGTATCCTCGTCACGTGATTCTGAACTGACGTCTCATTGTCGTGAAGCAACCTCATTTCTTAAACTTTTTTAGAATACATTTTTCCCCAAGTGAAGCAAATTTTTTATTGTTAATATTTACATATAACTTGTTATTGGACTGTAATTAATATAAACAACATTAAAAGGTAATTTTAAACAAATTTCTTAATACATTAATGATTCTTTCACAATGCAGTCATTTTGACTGCTTTGGGGCAATATAGGTATTTACTAAATTTCAGTCTTTCTAGTGTTAAATATTATTATTTGTTCATTGGCAGAAAGTAGAAAGTATTTCAGAAAAGTAAATAGTTTTATCTTATTATAAACTCAGTCCTGAAAATTAATCTATTAATTGGTTAAAATACAATGAAAGAGACAAGTGTTTGCTTAAAAAATCATACACCTTTCAACGGAAAAAAAATTAGCTATTTAATATTTAATGAAAAACATATTTCTTTTACGAATACTTTTTTCTTTTGTAGCTAAATTATGTGTTAAAAAGAAATAAGTTCAATTATATGTTTTATTTTATTTTTGAATCAGTGTAAAATAATTTTCTGTGCATATGTAACATTATAATCCATACTATTATTATTTACCTAGAAATTTAACTTAAAAATACTTAAGAAATCATATTAAAAAGCAATTGAATATATAATATATACATTGCAGGATACAATTAGTAATGAATTTATAAAGGTGAATTTTTTAAAACTTTTCTTGAGAAAAGAAAATGATGATTAAAGCTTTTGTATAACGTTTCTAGAAAATCATTGAAATAATTAAGAACTGTTTAAATGTTTTTTTCTTTTGTCAAAAACAAATCCTGTTAAGAATTTTAACAATTCCGTAATATATTTATTGTAATTTAATGAGTCATTACAAGGGATTGTTTAAAATTCCATTAGTTTTGCTTAAAGTAAATGGGGGGAGGATTGCCCTTTTTATTGATTCTGGTGAATTATCTTTAAATATTGTAAATTTATAAATTGAAAGGTTCTTTATTCTAACATGTTCTCCTTTATATTTGTTTTGAGTTAAATATCCATAGTTTTAGACTCTAGAATATAAAATATTATACATCTTAAAGTAAAGTTTAGCACTTGAAAATCTGGAATGTACAATTCACTTTAGCGTAATGCAGTTAATAAAATCCAGCTGTTTCACAAATTAAATGCACAGAACGTTTTCATTTCATTGTGTAAAATAATAGTACCAATATACATATCAGCAGTTGTTCAGTTTCTATTGAATGCATCACTTCTATTGAAGAGCATAGTTAAGAGATTTTCAAAAGTCTGCTTCATAATCCAATTTAGATTAAGGAAGTACATAATTTAATAAACGGAAATGCATTAATATATTAGCTGTTAATATTATTGAAACGAAAGACAAACATTTCAAGGAAAATCCATTTACAATTTTCAATTTCATATTATGTGAAATCTGTGATTTAAGCTTAATTTCATATCACTTCTATTTCCTTCCACATTTCAGGATGTCAATTCTTAAGGAAGTACATGATTGTAATGTTTGAAAAAATAATTTCAAGTAAATCTCAATAGATAAATTGTTGAAACATTGCTGTTATTCCTGACTAAAGAAAGTATTCAAAACACAAAATAGATATAATCCCATTTTTAAGTTTACAAATTTTTCTTAAGAAATTGTAGTTCCCATATCAATGTAGTGGACATTTTATCTTAAAATTTTATATACATAACACACATTTACTGCTCTTTTAAAAACACTACTAATGTCCATAAGAACTCATGGAGAACTATTGAAATGTAAGTGCAAATTGAAGCAGAAAAACGTAAAATTTTGGATGTATGATCTATTAATTTTACGCAATGGTTATATACATACAACTATTTTATCTGTGATGAAATGGAACAATGAAAGGGGATATTGGTAGAAATCCCCTTGCTAGTAAACTTATGTGAATGATAATTCTAGTGTTTTTAGTTGAGTGAGTAATCAGTGAGCTAGAACGTTCTTTAACTGTTAAAAAAGTATTAATTATGTTTCAAAGAAAACAACCAGACTGGTTTTTTAAAAAGGCATAATCAAAGAATAAGACATGTTTAATGTCGTAAATGTTATACTGTGCACTAATTCCAAACTATGTGGATGGAGCCAGACCTGTGGAAATGTTCGTTAACAAGTTATAGCAGATCACCTTATACTAACACCATTTAAACATAAACAATATATACCCGTAAACATGGGCAATGTACGTCAGGTAGTTGTTTCCAAAGCTTGCTACATCTACGAGAACAATAGTTTATTCGCAAACGGTTTGTAGAAGACAAGGCAGAGAATCCTAAATACGAAACATTCGGTTGTTTGTGTGGCATTGATTTCTGTATAAAAGACAACCCGTTTGAAACTGGCTGGAGAATATTGGAACTGGAAAGACTAACATTGGAATTATGTCATACTCTTCATTGAATCACGATTCCTTTTACAGAGTGATTTTCCTTGTAGCATAATCTGAAGAGAGCGTGGAACACGTCAACACCCTAAAAGCATCACAGAACGAGATGAATATCCTGGTGGCGGGATTAATATATTGAACGTACGTATATTTAGGAAGTGTTAGTTGTGAAACCGGGTGCAGGGATAAGATTCTGATACATTATGTTCTTCTTATGGAAGTACTAATGTTCCACATTTATGAACTATAACGGCACACCTTACTTTTCTCTATTCATAGAGGAACATCTCGAAAGTGCTATGGCCAGCAAAATCCGCAAAAATAAATTTGGTAGAGAACGTTTGGGTAGTATTTGGCTAAAGCGTTTCAATTAATTAATCTCTATACAGAGATAGTGCTGAATTCAAAACCATTCTTCTACAGAATTGGCAGAATCTTGCACCACAACTCACTCTGATTCCTAGCATGAAACACTGTTGTGAAGCTTGTATTGAAGCAAGGGCAGATCACACACCCTAATGACTGATTTATGCAGTTTGCTTTGTTTTTTTTTTAAAATACAGATGTACGTCTTGCTTTTTATCATTGTATCAACATTTGTATCGTTATCTTCTATCTTTTTATCATTTTTATCATTATTTGCATAAATCTAGCAATAAATTTTTTCTATGCGTCCCTTAACAGCAACCTTTATTTATAATATTTTTTTTTGCTAAGTACATACTAAATTTAATTTTATTCAGCCTTTCATTTTGCAGCCTTGTATGGATAAATTATAGTTTAAAACAAAACTAAAAAACACACTTTTATAGTAGATCGAATTAAAAAGTAAAAAGATTATTCTTAATATAAGAATAAAATAATTAACGAGAAAATTAATGTCTTTGTGGTAAAAGGGTGGACTGCTTTGTATTACATTTTACACAAACTCAGCATTTCGGAATAGAACTAGTAAGAAATTATAACAAAATAAATTTAGAGCACCCCACGCCTTTAACTCAATGACATTAATTTTCTCGTTAAACATTTTATTCTTACAATAAGAATTTTTTTTTTACTTTTTAGTTCGATTCACTATAAAAACGCGTTTTTTTAGTTTTTTTTTTAAAACTATAATTTATTTTTCATTTTTTAGTTCGATCTACAGTAAAAGACTGTTTTTTTTAGTTCATTTATTCTTTGTTGAATTTATTCCTGAGTTTGATATTTGGAGCCAGAATTACGTGGCTTTTTCGGAAATAGTCTTGCTCTTCAACAGATATTAATTAATGGGTCTGATGGGTACTTATTCTCTCCATTTACGGGGTCTCGAATCAGTCTCATATCGTTGTATTTCAAAGATTCCGTCTCTATAGAAACAGGTCTAACTAATAAAAGTGTGTAAGAAGAAAGATTAAATGCCAATCGTATTATCACCTTTTAAACGTATTGCTATAATGTTAATTCGTATCATCTCTTCTAAACGTATTGCTTTATCAATATAAAAAATATTTAGCAGCTAGAACATCACTTTATCACCTTTAAAACGTATTGCTATAATGTTAATTTGTATCATCACTTCTAAACGTATTGCTTTATAAAAAAAATATTTAGCTATTAGAACATAAATTATTTTTTTTCGCATGCACGAGTCTTTTTTTTTTCCATTTTCAAAAAAACTAGACTTATATTTTGGCTCACTAACCCTCCCACTCCTTTCTTACATAAGGGGCATTTTTTTTTGTTTTATTTGTATTAATAACGAGCGTTTTCATTTTTAGGATTTCACCTATTTAAGGGGTAGGGTCTTTTAGTAGCCATATATGGAATTAGTCGCCAATTTTGGAAATGGATTATGGAATTAGTCGCCAAATCTGAAAATGGTATATGCCATTATTCGCCAAATCTGGAAATGATATAATTAATTAGTCGCCAAATCTTGAAATCCTTATTTTTGAGGATCCTAATCTGGACAATGGAACAAAATTATGAAATTATTGTATTGCCATCGGTCCTTGACAAGCGTGTAAAATTTCGAATTAATCTGACCTTTTAAAGTGGGTAAAAATCGAGTCCAAAAATTCCATTACATACAAGTGAAACTTATAACAGCGTGTTAAAAAGGTTATGATTCTTAAGTTTTGAACATCAGTGTATTTTTTATGTGAAAAATATGCTCTCATTTGTAATTCGTAATGTTAATAAATCATCTCATTAATAATTAATTGATAACTATTTTCTACGTGATTTTCACTGCTATAAGCATATATATTTACACTGATTCAATATTTCTGTTTAAACATATGTAATATTTCCAGAAAATGCACACACACTTTTCAAAGTGTAAATAAAAATTCAGAAAATCCCATGAGAGAGAGATAAACTTTTCGTATATGGTCAGTAGTAAAATTTAATATATTATGAGTAACATGTTATTTTAAATTCTACAGTCAATGTATTTAAGCTCTTAATTAAGTTATAAATTATTAA
>BMAV01019219.1:0-12265 GCA_019973955.1 Trichonephila inaurata madagascariensis
TCAGTCAGACTTTGGACCCTATGAATCCTTCCCCCCCCCCGTCGATGTGGGGGTGTACGTTACACCACTGAATGACGCCATGGGCTTATTTTACATAAAGTTATATGCAAAATTAAATACTTATCTTGACAACTTGTACGGTTTATTATTAAAATCGTATTGTAGCTTTAGCGTCAAAGTACTGTATTATAGAAATCAATTCACTATAATTGTATGGGAAAAGGGAAGGGGGGGGGGCGCGAAGAAAATTCTGATTGAAAATTTCGTCGCAAATATATTAAAAGTTTGAGAAACACTGATTTAAGGGGGTTCACCCATGTGACGGCCAGTTTCTTCGGCATTTTTAGGAATTTTTCTTTTTTTTGACAACTAGTACAATTTTTTTGACAACTTTAAGAGCTTTGATTCGTAATTTTAATAATCTAAAATAAATAGCAGCCTAACGATCATCAACTATCGTTCCCTCATTTAGCTACAGATTGAAGGTCATTCTCATTAGCATAAATCAAGTTTCTTCTACGGGAAACGATTTTATAAACATACTACATTTAAGAAATATTTTCCCTAGAGCAGAGGTGGCGAACCTTTATGGATCAACGTGCCCTTTATTTCTAAAAAAAAATGTTTAATGAGGTATAGACGTGCCGTCAAATAATTTTGACTTGTGATTATGGGGAAAATAATAAAACTAAATACTAAGAACACAAAACTCTTTATTTACTACGAAAAAAAATACCCTTTGCACTGTATAGTTGTAAATGTTTTAGTTATACGTGTTATTCAAATTAACGTAATATTAGTGTGAGTTCTGTTGTTCCGAATTGGATGACAAATAGAATAATGCACGCTTAATCTGAGCCATCTGCCAATCCGATTTTAAGCAATTAATTATTTTTGCTGTGGTTCACTTTTTGGACGAAAGGATTTGCTATTTGTTTCAAAATGCCGTTTTGCATACGATGTTCTGCATACCACTATTCCAGAACATAAAACACACACCGATTTGTCGCCTTTACTAATAAGGCCATATTTCTAGATTCACAAAATTTGATATTCTCTATTACACTTACTATCTTGCCCTTTTTATTCCTTTGTTGTACTAGCCATGTTATATAAAACTTAAAAATTGTAAATATAACAGAAATAAACTTTAAAATACATTTGATACAATGAAATTGACTATGCTATATGTAGATAAATTTTTGCATCATAAACAATTGTATACCACGACATAAGTAAGGCAAAACAATAACAAACGAGTGGGCTGCCACCGCATCGCAACAGATCACTCACGTTGTGACGTCTCTCGCGTTCTTCTTCTAACATAACTCCTAAGTTCTTTGACGACCACGATTAATGGCAAAACTTTTCCAACCCAATACCAAGAAGAGAAACAGGACGAATATGCAAATGGGATATACTTTAAAAGGATAGAGGGTTTTGTGAGATAGGACGGCAAGCCTAGAGATAACTTAGTACGGAATCGTTCGGAACAAGTGTTAGATGACCTACAACCCAGGAAGAAGGATACGCTCATCGTCATTAATAATATTAATTATAAGAAGGATTAATAAGGCCTGAGTATTCTCACCTACAAATAGCATAATAGGAGTGTCTTCAACTAAGGAAGGAAGGTGACTCTATAAAAGGTAATATTTTGTATAGGAAGTTAGATTAGGCAGATAGTTAAATATAATTAAGATAAGTGATCTAGTCGTGCAATCTGGCTTGAATATTCAGTTTAATTGGTGGTTTATTCTCACTTAAAGAAAGTTGTTATTTAGAATTAAGTAATTTAAGTTATTCTTAATAAAAGTTGTGTTAAGAATCACAAAATGTCTCATCTTTTAGATAATCCCACACCTCTAGCTTACGCGGATCCCACTAGACATAGCTACCACAGGATGGCTATGTATCAACGTTTGTTCTTAATATTTCATGGTAAAGTTTGTTATTTTCAAATAGAATGCAAACCATTCTGATCGCTGGCGTGCTCAAAATATTGTGTCACGTGCCAGTGGTTCGGCATCCCTGCCCTAGAGGACTAATAAAAGGTTTGGATAGAGCCCGTTGCACCTCTTTAGCTTAAGATTATTTTGCAAAAACAAATAATTTGATATATAATTGCATACGTAACACTCAGTTACTTTATTCAGTTTTTAGCAGTCTTCATCATGCTAATTTTTAATTTTAATACTTAGCTATTTTTCAATTCCTTCTATTAGCTCACACTCTCTCTATATTTATTTGTTTATTTATCTTGGTGGATTTTACAATCATTAATAAAATACATTTTAAAGCTCTCAGTCGAACTGAGATTTTATATACATGATTATTTTGGATGATAATACAATAATTTAATTATAATTAATAAAAGTTAATTGATTAAAACTAATTATTTTAAGAAATACAAATACACACACAGCCACGTTGGCGACTTAGCGACCATGTTTACGACTTGTGTCAAAACTTGAAAAGGTTTTTTCGCACGTTTTAAAGCGTTCAGTTGAACTGAAATTTTATAGACACGATTGTTTTGGTTGACAATACAATACTTTAATGATAATGAATAAAAATTAATGACCACTTAATGTTGTGATTCTGTACTATGTATTTATATATTTATATTAATTGTAACTATTTAATAAAAAGTAGCTAAAATAAAATTTTTCTTTGTTGATCTAGGTAGGAATTGACTTACATTTTTTTTTATATATTACTTGTTCTATTTATTTCACTTTTAGAAAATTGTATGTTATAATTATTAATAATCATTAATAAAACCTATTTTCTTTGGAGTTAATGCTATTGACGATTTATTATGTTTAGCTACAGTTAGAATTGCAAATGTTATTCGCGTTGTTCATTTTTTGCAGAATATACATTACCAATAACATGTTTTGAAAATTGTAACTACAACTACGTGATGATAAATCTACATACTAGTATATTTAAATCACCTACATTTTTCAAGCATTTATTACTTAAGCTTTTACCTTTACGTATGCTATCATGGTAAAATATTAGTGAAATTATTACCCCAAGAGTTTTCAAAACACTAAAAATTCCACAAATTTCGTTTTAACTTACACAAGTTCTTTATCAATTCCCTCAAAAGATAGATTATGATTTAATAACTTTTCCGAAACATTACAAATAAAAACAAATGCGCAAAAGTTGCGAAAAATTATCTGAAAATGTTTATTTAAAATATATCTTTTACACAATGGAGTTACGGAGAATATTAGCGACCCCCTGCAAAGTCAGATTTTGGGTCAAAATTCAAATACATACTTTGAGTCAGTCAAGCTTTGGGCTCTCTAGAACCCCTGGGCCCCCCGCATTGCGGAGGTGTACCTTACGCCAATGCTTTTGCATATCATGAGATTTTACGAGAGTATTCGTGGGAAACCATATGATTTTGAACCCATAAAATGACACTTGACGTATTTTTAATGAATCTACCGTGTGACGAGATGAAATAAAATCCTCCTATGTTATGAATATCCAATCTTCTGTTATTTAATTCTCAATAAGCGTTCCGTATCACATATGTGCCTACATTACTCCGGTGTATTGTTCAGTTCATTTTTATTCTAATTAAAGACGAAAAAAAAATGCAAATATATAATCATAAAATAAGTTTGCATTCTTCACCTATTTAAGTACAAATTCCTGTGTTAATTTTGCTTTTCCGTTTCTTTCTGTGATAAAAATGAACTTGTTCATTGAGGAGTTGGAACCATGGTTCCTCTTGGTATGAAGAGTATATAATTTTAAAATTGTACCTCACTTTAATTATTCGTATCACTTAACGTACCCTTTCGAATTTACATGAAGTCTTATTTAATGAATTAATATTCAACGTACAACACACGCGTATAGAGACAACTAGGAATCACATAGTAATACAGGATCGCAAATGCCGTAGTTACGGACTATGGTGCAAAGAAGCTGAAAAAAAAACTGAAATAGCAAGACATTAATGGCACAGAAAGCATTTTATTGAAAGGTTGTACTACAACAAGTGCTCGAAATTGTGAACAGAACTCGTCCAGCAGGCCTAACAGTGGATCTGTATGGAATTTCTTACTCTCTGGAAGATTGCTGGCATGTCACATATCCTCCCAGCAGCTACAGTTATTCGAGCGATTAGATCATCTACTAAAGGAACTACACCAAACTCTTCATGTGATCGAAGAAGTCCCTCCGGTGATCTGGCAAACCGAGAGGCGTGCCCGTTACAATCCTCAGCTCCTTATACGATCAGCATGTTGTCCAGTTCCTCGTTTGAAAACGGATTCACCCTTCTTCCTCGAGAAACGGATCGCAAAGGATGACTTCCACAAGGATTGGTGTTCACGAAACCTTCCACTCAGACCCATTTACCTCAAGCCTGCCAAGAGGAATCTTCCTGGAAGTAAGGAATTCCATGCAGTGCCACTGTCAGACCTGATCATAATTTCAAACACCTGTTGTAGGAAAACCTTTCAATAAAACCCTTCCTGTCGCATTAATGTGTTGCTGTCTCTGTTCTTTTTTGCACTAAAGCTCGCAACTGCGGCATTTCTGTGTGATACCAAGTCGTGCGTCTAAGTATCCCCTACACACCCTGCAAGTTTGTTGGTTTGGTAGGGAATCTTCTTTTTCATAAGCTCAACAACCTTTTGAAGGCCAAGGCTGACTTGTTGATCCTTCTTCAGTTGACCCTATCATTCACGATGACCTTCTATGACCTAGTCTTCTACGTTTGGTCTCCTCAATTTTAGAAAAGGTTACTTTTTTGATAGGAAAAGCATTGTCATAACTGTACAAATGACCCAGGCATCTAATAAGTGATGCTTTAATAGTGACAGTCATCACAATGTCAGTCCTGCCATATTTGCCGTACTTCCTGTAAATTTCACGATTGTTAAATAATTTTCCACTCATTTTTCTCTTGAAGAGGTTCAAAGATTTTCCTTGAGATTTTTCTTTCAAAAATTAACAACTATATTTCCTCTGCATTATTGAGGGTCATAACATTCGTTTATATTCAGAGAAATAGGCATGATTAAAGTTATATATATACTCAAGGTGTTTATAGAAAAAACTTAGACTTGCATTGGTTTCTGAGGCCATGAAAGTTTCTATTAGCCAAACAAATTCCATTGTTTGTTTCAAATTTTTGGTAGTGAATCACACTGTATCAAAAGACTGATTGTTGAATAGAATTCACAATCTATTCTTTAAAAAACATTTGTTAAGAAACATGTAAACATTTTTATTAAGTTATCAAGAAATATGTAGAGAGAGAACACATATTTTGAATTCCTATGTAATCATAAATCTATTTCAGCTTTAATAATAAATGAAACTCCTTTAAGGTAAGATTCTTACATATCTATAACCTATTAATTATTAATACGAAATGTTGTGCATAAATTTTCATTGATTAAATATGTAAAACAACGATATGCAGAAGCAAATTAATGCCACTTCTAAATTAGTTAACATAACACTTTATCTGTATATTAACATTAACTACAGCACACAAACAAATTAAAAACTTTATAAATTTATGTTTTCTGTTTTAAATTAAGCTAAATAAATAAAAATCTATAATTTTTTTGATGAAGTGTGTGTACTTAATACGTGCTTCTTGCATCATTTCTACTAATTAGGACGATAAAGAAAACGATCTTTAACTAACACTTTAAATAACTCATCAAATTCAAAAATATCAAAGATTAAAATTTGTTTTTATTTTTATATCATATCCTAAAAATAGTTCTATAATCAGAAAAATAAAGAAAGCATCTCCTTCCCGAATGATAATCCAACGCACTTCATTCTTCTTTTAATGTCTTCCAAATAACGACTTTAATTAAACGAACTAAGGAGCAATTTCTGAAACTTAACCCCGAAACATTAAGCAGCCTATTTAATGGAACACACAGCGCAATCTTGTTTCTAATTTAGGTATTTAAAACTGACATGGCAGCGCTAACAAAAACTAGCGTTGTGATCCAAAATGAATAATTTTAATTTACGTTTCTTCTACATTCTGCAGTATTAAAAGTTCGAAAAGACTATTTTTATCTAATTTTACAGCGTTGTTGGCCTTTACGAAGTGTCGTATTTTAAAGTAATTTAGATGCCCCTAAGTGCTCCATTGACGTACGGACACATTTCAGATTATTTAATCAATGTTAATAAGATACGTGATGAGTCACTAAAGCGTTTTAATGAGGCTTTCCTTTAATTAATACTCACACACATGTTATTAACCTGATTTGAATATCAACAGAATTATTCTTAAAGCTGAAGTTTCTTTGTAACACTGCAATTTAAAAATTAAACAGTATTTTAAGGAAATTGCCTTAAATTTTAAGTAAAGATTTTTAAACTGGGAGTACTTATTTATGAAGGATATATTAATAATATCATTTATTTGCCTAATAACATATCTAGAATAGATTATTTTAATGTAAACAGTTAATTTCTGCTTTAGGGTATCCGACTACGTTCGGAACCATGATTTTAAAAAAGCGCATAAATGGATAATTTTCATGATATTTAGTGTCACTTAGATTAGAATACATGTATACAATTGTTTTAAGGACATAATGACAAAAAATTATTTAAATACAATATTTTGGCAAGAAATTAACTTAGAATAACCTTTTTTCCAAATGTTCTCCTTTTGTAAAAAATGCTTCTATTGTATTCATATTTTGCCTGTGTATAGCTCAGACCTCTGCACAGAGGCTCAACTACGATTTTTGAAAAATTCAAATTATTTTCAGAGTTACAACCATTTGAAATAATTATCGGCGTATTTTCTTAAAATTTCTCCCTTCTGTTTTCGTAAAACATGAATAAACCGACTTCCAAGTTATGCGTTTCAAAAATTCTAGTTGGGCCTCTGTACAGAGGTCTGTGCTGAATACAGGCAAAATATTAATACTATAGAAGCATTTTTTACAAAAGGAGAACATTTGGAAAAAAGATTATTCTAAGTTAATTTTTTGCCAAAATATTGTATTTAAATAAATTTTTTAGTCATAGTGTCCTTAAAACAATTGTATACATGTATTCTAATCTAAGTGACTCTAAATATCATAAATTTTATCCATTTACGCGCTTTTGCAAAATCACGGTTCCGAACGTGGTCGGATACCTTAATCAGTCAGCATTACTTTGTATATGCAATAGATTCATATATGTCTCCTACTCATTAAAGTTGAGATTTTATGTATGGATGACGTTTATTTTTAAAGTTTTATTTAGAATGGTTCAATTCTTTTTGTTATTCACCATTTTTAGACTACACGGACTTTTTTCGAAGTTTACTTATATGTATAAAGGAGAAAAGCTTTTCACTCATTCATTCACTCACTCACTCATCACGATTTCTCCAGAACTATTAGACCTACGGACTTGAAATTTGACAAGCGTGTTCCTTTCATGGAGTAGAGATCCTCTAGAAAGGGTTTTGTGAAAATAGACACCCAAGGAGGATTGCGAGGGGTTAAATGTCATAGATTGATATTCCTCTTTTTGAACTATTAGAGCAAGCATGATCCTGTCATGAAGAAGAGATCTGCTACATAAGGGCTTTGTGAGAATGGCCCTTCAAGGGGTTTTACAAGGATGTTTTATGTTAAAAGAAATTCCCTTTTATGAGCTCCTTAAACAACAACCTTGAGATTTGAAAAACATGCTACTTTTGCTGAGCAGAAATAAGCTTAGAGACGGGTTATGGAAAATCAACACACTAGAAGGTTTAGCAAGCATTATAAAAAAATCCTTTTTTTTTAATTCCTACTACCAGCTCACACTATCTGAATATTAATTTATCTTGGTGGAATTTGCAATTGTTACTAAAATACATTTTAAAGAGCTCAATTGAGCTGAAATTTTATATACAGGATTATTTTGGATGACAATAAAATAATTTAATTAAAATTAATAAAAACTAATTGATTAAAACAAATTATTCAAAGAATCACAAATACAGCCACGTTAACATCATTTTTGGCGACTTGTGCATAACTTGAAAAGGTTTTTTTCTCACATTTTAAAGCGCTCATTTGAGCTGAAATTTTCTATACACTATTGTTTTCAATAAAAAAGTTTTAATTCAATAATAATTAATTAAAATTAATTGAATGAAACTAATTATTTAAGGAATTACAGATACAGCCACGTTGGTTTCATCTTTAGTGACTTGGGTCAAAACTTTAAAAGATTTTTTTTCTCACGTTTTAAAGCATTCAGTTGAACTGAAATTTTATCAATATACACGATTGTTTTGGATGACAATACGATACTTTAATGATAATGAATAAAAATTAATTACCACTTAATGTTGTGATTCTGTCATAAGTATATATATATTTGTATTAATTGTAATTATTTAATAAAAAGTATTTAAAATAAAATTATTCTTGGTTGATCTAAGTAGGAATTGACTTAATTTTTTTTTCAGTATTTCTTGTTACTAGCTTGTAGACTTAAGACTTAAAATTTGGCAAATATGATGTTTGGTTGAACAGATGTATGATAAAAGCGCTTTTTTTTTGTTCAATTTGCAATTCTCTTAAAATTAACTCATTAAAAACTACTTTTTTCTTCGATCTCTAATGTTTTATTTTTCAATTCATCGGTGCCAAGAATGGGTATATCAGCTAGTCTATGTGAAAGAAAAGCAAGTCTAGAAAGTCTAGTGAAAGAAAAGCAACTTACTCATCACGATATCTGCGGAGCTATAGCACCTATAGATTTGCAATTCTATTTATTTGGTTGATTAGAGGTACTCTAAGAATGGGTTCCGAAGAAATCGACATCCAAAGGGCTTACCGAGGCCCACGAAATTCATCGTGGCAAGGGGTTAGATGTACGCCTGTCGTTCTCCGTAGCATTGAGCACCATACACGTGTCAGTACGATTTAGCTAGGTGAAATTCCCGAAGGGAAGGAATGAATGTTGCCAGAGCCTGTGAGATAGGTTGGACTTCTTTACGATAGATGGCGGCACCATCAATCTCCACCTTCCAAATTTAGGCATGGAACTGGAGGGGAGGGAAATATTCTCCAGAGTCCTGCTCTTGTGGTTTCAGCTGCGACCGCCCACAAGACTTTCGGACCCACTGATATAACGAGTACATACTCCGTGTGTACTCGGAGGGTATTTGGTGGAATCGGGCATCGAACCCAGGCCTTCCAGTCTGGAATCCGATGCTCTTGCATTAGGCTACCCATGGCTCTTCTTTGTAGTAGAGATCCCATATGAACGGGTTTCGAGCATATCGGTAATAAAATTACCCCGAGGACATTATAAATAAAAGAAATGCTCGTTTTGGAAATGTTAGATCAACAAGTTTGAAATTTGCTAAACATATTTTTTCTACAGAGTAAACATCCACTAAGAGTGGATTTTATAGCTGTCTAGAGGCATGTTCGGAATTAAGGGGAAGAAACGGAAAGAACAAATTCCCCTTTTCGTAAAAAGTCGGAACTTCGCTGTCACTTTTATTTTGTTTAATGCAGATTCTCTAATGGGGCTTAAGGAAATCGACTTCAAAGGGTGAGCCGTCTATGGGGAGGTAAATGATAAATATCTTTCTCTTTTAGATATTCCAGACCCGTCGTTTTAAATCCAGATCCGACGGTGATGAGAATATTTTTCAACAAATAGAATGCTTAATATAATAGGGCTTCAATATTCATAATCTAAAAACAATATATAATATAAGGGACATTCAAATGAAACCCACTCACTAGTGGAAAGTAACGGTAATGATTTTATAAACTGAAATATGTAGTTATAAATGGTACACATACTCAAAAATAGTCGCCAAAACTCTTGGATCATTTATCCCATTGCGACACTAGCCAATCGATTCCATCTTTGAAGAAGCTAATAGGCTGCTGTTGGACACACTTCGTCGTTCGCTGTGAATCAATGTCCACGAATAGCTAGTTCTATAGAGGTTTAAAAACCATGAAAATCACACGGTGAAAGGTCTGGACTGTACGGTGGATGTTCCAGAAATTCACACCGAAACTGCTGCAATGTCGTCATCACTGCATTGGCCCTCAAAGAATCTTTTGCGCCATTCCACAGCACTTGAAGGACACAGACCGTATTCACAGTGAACAGCCTTCATCCGTCAATGCATTTCTTGGCTTCCAAATGCATCTGTCACTTAAAATCGAGCCTTTTCTCGCTGTTCCTTTCAACTCGCCTGCAAGTTCAGTAGTGGACGAATACTTGTGTGATCACCTTCTTTTTGGCGTGAAACCACAGTCTCTATGAAAAATCAAACGTTACGCAAGCGTCAGTACCTCTACCAATAGATGATGCCACCATACTCGCTGTTACGTGGTGCCATCTTACGTGTAACGCAAAGTTAGACGCACTGACCGGATTTCATGTGAATAAACCTTATATAATGATACAACATCATGAAGTACACAGTGAAAGTGTAAGCACAGATTTTTTTCTATCTTATATAAATTTCAAGCCCGGTTGCTAGTGGTAGCGTATCGTGCCTCCTCACCAAAGGCTCCGGGTTCCAATTCCCGGAATGGGTAAGGTCTACTCAGCCATTCATCTCTTCGATGGGTCGGTAAATGAGTACCACGCTCGCTTGGGAACTGAACACTAGGGATCCTTGAGTTAGATTGACCACCTGACAGGAGCATCTGCTCCTGCATCTAATTGCTCAAGGTCACGAAATCTGAGATGGGCACAGAAAGCATTGACCTTCATAAGCTGTTGTATCATTAAGTTAAGTTATTTTTTATTTTTTTTTATAATTGCATTTTCTACGACCCGTTGGTCGAGTGGTAGCGTATCGCGTTTCCACACCACATGTCATGGTTCTATTCCCGGGCTGGCCAAGGTCGACTCAAATTTCATCCCTAATGCAGTGGGTCGAAAATTGATTACCAAGTTTGCTTGAGGACTTAAACACCGGGGGTCCAGCTTCAGATTGACCACCTGATCGGGACACCTGCTCATGCACTTTAGCGCCTAACGGTCACGTATACTGAGATGGCACAGTAGGCCCTGGCCTTCATGAGCTTTTGCGCCGCTCAGTTTGTGTTTAATTGCATCTTCTGATTTTTGAATAAGTTTCCTCCTAAAAGTAGTTATTCATGGTAAAATAGTCCTTAGAATGAGGTAAGAATTTAGTGTAAAAATTCCGAATGCGCTTCGTAATCAATCTAGGACAGCCGAATTTTAAAATAATCAACTTAATTTTTTACAATGCAAAATTTTTTTATTTCTTCAGATTCCTATTTTCTTAAATTTAGATTCTTGAATATATATACATATATTTTGAAACACGGTTATCAATTTGCTCTTACATCATTGAACAAATATTTAATGAAAGTAAAAAAATGCGTGAAAAAGGCAAAACTAGTACAATTTATGCATCAATCCTTCTGTAACATCCATGTATTTGTTTTAAGTAATGTTCTCTCTCTCTCTCTTAAACATACGCAAAGAAGGATATAACTCTTATTGAAATTCTTTTAAAAATATAATAAATATTTTTTTATTCAGGAAGAATATCCACATGAGCTTTTATAATTATATTAATCCATAAGAATAAAAAAACTCGATTTCAGTTTCATGCTGCTTATGACCACAAAATAAATTAAAATAGCTTCCAATAAATACATTTCTTCTTCTTTAATAATAAGAATAATAATCTTGAAAAATATTTTTGCTATTGAAAAAAATTATTTTAATTAAAAAGACGTAGGCACATGTGTGATAAAAGAAATTTAAATTAGAATTAAAAAAGAAATTCAAAATTAAATTCAGTCAAATTTGGTTTCGAAGTATGTTACTTAGTTTGAAAAATTAAAATAAATCCAATTACACTTATATCTAGTTTTCTCGAAATAATTTAAGCAGTTTTTCTTATTGTAACAAAAGAATGTAAGAAATACATGAACGTAAAAAACTTTTTTCATTCAATTTGTCTAATTATTCGCCAAAAGAAAAAAAAATCTACTAATAAAAGAAAAAAGTATAGATTGAATTTAAGTTTCTCTATTAAAATATTCAACACTGTGTATTTATATTCTTGTAATAGTTTCAAATAAATAAATTTTTTTAAATGTTATTCAGAAGATTGTGTCAGTTTCTATCG
The DNA here is from genome assembly GCA_019973955.1 of Trichonephila inaurata madagascariensis. Taxonomy (NCBI): domain Eukaryota; kingdom Metazoa; phylum Arthropoda; class Arachnida; order Araneae; family Nephilidae; genus Trichonephila; species Trichonephila inaurata. Next base: position 12,155 of record BMAV01019219.1, read on the forward strand.
CAAACAATTATAAAAAACATCAATGACATTTTTGTCTAAATGCTTGTATTAATTTGAAAGTGAAAACTATGTACAGTAAAATCCAACGTATAACGAGCACCTATAATTTCA
>BMAV01019219.1:58407-69140 GCA_019973955.1 Trichonephila inaurata madagascariensis
AGTGAGTGAGTGAGTGATTTTGGAGTTTTATGGCGCAAGAGCCAAATTCGGCTATACTGCGCCAAACATTTGTTAAAATATTAAAACATTTGATAAAATGTGTAAAAATATTGACGGCACAGTTTTTAAAAAGTTAAAATTTAAAATCACGCATGACTCGTTTTCAGGTAAAAAATAAAAAAAAAAGCAAACAAAATCTAAAAGTAAAAGCATTAAAAAAGACTAATGAAAAGTTTTAGTTTAAAAAATTTAAGCGGTTCATGTTAATTTTTATTAATTCCTACTTTTTCTGAAACGCGTCGGAGTTAACGCGCGTATATATTTGTCAGGATTGTTTCTATTATATTCAGAAATGGCGAATTTATCCGTAGGATCTGGCTCAAGTTCTTCCTCCACGTCATACATAAGCATGTCTTCGTCATCAGTAGTATACTCCTGAGGTGCTGGCTTTCTGGGTTTATGTGGAGCCATTTTTATTGCTATTTCTGGTTTCTGTACTTTTGGGCGTTTTCCTCTATTTCTTGAATTTCGTTTTACACTTTTTGGGATTTCAGATGCTTTCGAATGTTCACTATTGGATGTAGTAGGGATAGATTCTGGTAAGGGAACTAATGGTTGAATTTCATTTAAAAGTGCAGTAAATTTATTAGAGGTTGCAAGAGGGTGGGTTTCAGTTTCTAAAGATGTATTTGTAGTGGTGAGTGTAGGTGGTTGAGGTTCAGTGACTGTAGTTTCTATTGAAGAAGTGGAGGGTAAGAGTTCTGCCTGGGCTGAAGATGATGTGGTAAAAACAGGAGTGGCTATTGATGTATTTGGTTTGGGGATGGATGAAAGTGGTTGAAGCAACTTCAAAGGTGGACATTTCACATTTGTTATATTTTCGTCTGTTTGAGTAGAATTGTTTTTAATACTGGATTTGGCCGCTTGAGCGTATGTTTGAGATGATTGTGGGACTATTAATTTACGGGCTTCAAGATAAGTAATATTTTTATTTGTTTTTATTTCCTGTATTTGTTTTTCAGTTTTCCATTTTGGGCATAATTTTGAATTTGATGGGTGGGGCTCGGTACAATTAACACATTTCGGCTCTAGAGTACAATCCGTGGAAGAATGCCCAACGGACGCACATCTAGAGCATGTTAATTGACCACGGCAGGAAGTTTGGGAGTGCCCGAACCTCTGGCACTTGAAACAGCGCAGAGGATTCGGTATATAGGGACGGATTTTACAGTTAAGGTAGCCGGCTTTTATTGTGGATGGAAGTTTTGGGCTATTGAAAGATAAAATTATATGCTTGGTCGGAATTATTGATGCATCTTTTTTAATTGTTATTCTTCTGACCTGAATTACACCCTGATAAGAGAATCCATCCAGAATTTCTGCATCAGGGGTGGTCAACAGGTCAGGTTCAGAAATGACAGCACGATGAATTCAGAGTTTTATGTGGGCTTATTATTAAAGGTGAATTAAGAAACGATTTTGCTAGAAGGAAAGACTTAGTTTGTACAGCAGAGACCGTTTCAATTAGTAGATCCCCTGATCTTAATCTTTTAACTGATTTAGGTTCACCACCTATTCCTACGAGGGCTTTTTGAATAGCAAAAGGTGATTTCGAAGACATTTCATTGTTCGGTAAGGAAAGTAATAAAAATCTTGTATTAGTCGCAATTTTGTCAATATTTAGGTTGGGTAATACGAGGCCTTTACCCGGGCACAGCAGCATTGGATCCATAACAACGCGTATACCACTTCATCCTGGCGTGCCTCCACCCACCACGGAGTCCAACAAGGGAGGCAGTGTGCCGGTCAACTGGCCAAAAACCAGGCACGGCGCTTACCTGGAGTACACCCAGAAGATAGTGTTACAGTCCAGGATGAGGATCCAACGGGTAAACCCGACACCCCTTATCTGCAGCACTAACCCTACAGCAGTGTCTCTTCGGGGATACCAAAGAGAGGTACTACCAGCCGATTGACAGGAGCGGGCTCACTCCTGCCACCCGTCTACAGCGAAGCGTGGGCCAAAGGGAACGCAGAGGTATCCCTAGGCCACTAATCTCCTCCCTACGGGAGAAGCGTGGGCAAAGGGAACGCAAAGGATTCCCAGAACACCATTTTCCTCCTTACGGGACGCCGCACACGGCAAACATGCGGGTCGGAAAATCAACGTTGTTAGTCGAAAACAAATAAAGAAACATATTCAAAGTATTTAAAGAAATATACGAAAAAGAAACTAAATTAACACAATACTAAATGTAAATCATAATATGTTAGTAATAAAAAGAAAGTTTTTTCAATAGAAAAAACAAATTTTGAACAAAGTTCATTTTGTAAGATTGGTCTGTGGTCTAGACGGGAAAAGAAGAAAAGGGAAATTTGAATGGCAAGAAGAAGGGCCGAAAATAGAGAAAGATCACTAGGGTACCCTGGGTTCGTGAAGCCCATGTTTACCAAAGACAGTAAACCCCTTAGGAGGAGGAAAAGATCACTAGGGCACCTCGGGAGCGTGAAACCCGTACTCACCTAAAGAAGGTGAGCCCCCTGAGGGGTACGGACTGTGGGAGTTCAGACGTAGAAAAGGTCAGGATGAGGTGCTTAGTGTTAAGCACCTGCCCATCCCGCCGAATCGTAATCGCCGAACATTACAGACCTTTTGATCCTGCATGTTCTCCTGTATCTCTTCGGTTGATACATTCAACAAATCCGCTGCAGAGATGACTCCTCGTGAATAGTTGAGGCTGTTGTGAGAAACGACAGTAACATCAAAGTGGGCCATTTTATTTAAATTCTTAAGGGCGGCGGACTGTTTCGCTGATGTTACTTCGAGGAATAAGTCCCCGGTGAGTGAGTGAGTGAATTTGGGGTTTTATGGCGCAAGAGCCAATTTTGGCTATACTGCGCCAAACATATGTTTAAATATTAAAAGGTATATAAAATTTCTGTTAAAAAATTTAAAATCTTAAAAAAAGGTATAAAATTTATTTTCAATATATTTAAAAATTCAAATTGGTGGGGAGAATTCCCCACCAAGTTTCACAGGTATTGAGAAAAGTTATTTTCTGTGTCTTGTCGGTGAGTGAGTGAGTGAGTGTAGGGTTTTATGGCGCAAAAGCCAATTTAGGCTATACTGCGCCAAACATTTGTTAAAATATTAAAACATTAGATAAAATATATAAAAGCATTAATAATACAGTTTTAAAAAGATAAAATTTCAAATCACGTTTTAAACAGTTATCAAGTAATAAAAGTAAACAAAATTTGGTGTAGGGGGTTCCCACCAAGTCAGACTGTATCTTAAAATAAAAGCATTAATAAAAACAAAATTTTGTTTACTGAAAAAGGTTTGTTTTAAACAATCTATGTGATTAATAAAATTAGTCAGAAACTTTCCTAAATCGTGTTGGAGTTATCGCACGTACATAAGAAGAAGGATTGTTTTTGTAACAATCCTTCATGGCGAATTTATCTTTAGGAATAAATTCGGGTTCGTTTTCAACGTCATACACAATCATGTCTTCCTCATCCGTTGTATATTCTGCATTTGTAGATTTTCGAGGTTTATGCTGAGCCATTTTAATATCTATTACAGTTTTTAGTAGTTCTTTTTTCCGTTTTCTGTCCCGAGATTTTCTTTGTTTTTTCGAACTTTGTGATATTGTTGAGTCAGAAGGAGGTTGAATACCGGAACTGGATGAGGAAGCGGACATGGTTGATGAAGCTTTAATAGGGGTAAACATATTATTTGTGGTGGAAAGTGTGTCACTAGATACAGGAATAGGTGGTTGAGGTTTAGAGATATTACATTCTGTTGCAGAGGTGGATGACAAAAGTTCTGCTTGGGTAGAAGATGATGTGGATATAACAGGAGTGGTTATTGATATATTTGTTTTGGGGATTGTTTTTAGTGGTTGAAGTAACTTCAAAGGTGTACATTTTACTTTGGTTATATCTTCATCTGTTTGAGTGAAATTGTTTTTAACAGAGGATTTGGCAGCTTGAGCGTAAGTTTGAGAAGGTTGAGGGGCTATTAATTTTCGGGCTTCTGCATATGAAATATTTCTATTTGTTTTAATTGCTTGGATTTCTTTTTCTGTTTTCCATTTTGGGCATAATTTTGAATCTGATGAATGGGACTGGGAGCAATTAACGCATTTTGGTTCTAGAGTACAATCTGTGGAAGAATGTCCAACGGATGCACATCTAGAACATGTTAATTGACCGCGGCAGGAAGTTTGAGAGTGTCCGAACCTCTGGCATTTGAAACAGCGCAGAGGGTTCGGTATGTAGGGACGGATTTTACAATTCAAGTAACCGGCTTTTATTGTGTTTGGTAGTTTTGGGTTATTAAATGTTAAAATTAAATGTTTGGTGGGAATAATTGTGGAGTCTTTTTTTATTGTGATTCTCCTGACCTGAGTTACACCCTGATCTGAAAATCCCTGAAGGATTTCTGATTCAGGAGTGCTCATCAAGTCAGGTTCTGAAATGACACCTCTGGAAGAATTAAGAGATTTGTGTGGAGTTATACTTAATGACGAGTTTAAAAAGGTTTTAGCGAGCAGGAACGATTTTGTTTGAATAGCGGAGTTTGTTTCAATGAGTAGATCCCCGGAACGTAATCGTTTTACGGACTTCGGTTCTCCACCTATTCCTATCAGGGCTTTTTGTATTGCGAAAGGCGATTTAGAAGACATTTCATTTTTTTCAAGTGACAGTAATAAAAATCTGGCAGTCGTTGAAACTTTGTCAATGTTGAGAGTGGGTAATACGAGGCCTTTACCCGGGCACAGCAGCTTGGGATCCATAATAACGCGTATACCACTTCGTCCTGGCGTGCCTCCACCCACCACGGAGTCCAACAAGGGAGGCAGTGTGCCGGTCAACTGGCCAAAAACCAGGCACGGCGCTTACCTGGAGTACACCCAGAAGATAGTGATACAGTCCAGGGTGAGGATCCAACGGGTAAACCCGACACCCCTTATCTGCAGCACTAACCCTACAGCAGTGTCTCTTCGGGGACACCGAAGAGAGGTACTACCAGCCGATTGACAGGAGCGGGCTCACTCCTGCCACCCGTCTACAGTGAAGCGTGGGCCAAAGGGAACGCAGAGGTATCCCCAGGCCACTAACCTCCTCCATATTGGAGAAGCGTGGGCAAAGGGAACGCAAAGGATCCCCAGAACACCATTTTCCCCCTTACGGGACGCCGCACACGGCAAACATGCGGGTCGGAAAACCAACGTTGTTAGTCGAAAACAAATAAAGTAACATAATCAAAGTAGTAAAATAAATATACGAAAAAGAAACTAAATTAACACAATACAAATGTAAACCATAATATGTTAGTAATAAAAAGAAAGTTTTTTCAATAGAAAAAACAGAATTTAAACAAAGTTCATTCTTTAATATAGGTCTGTGGTCTAGACGGGAAAAGAAGAAAAGGGAAATTTGAATGGCAAGGAGAAGGGCCGAAAATAGAGAAAGATCACTAGGGTACCCTGGGTTCGTGAAGCCCATGTTTACCAAAGACAGTAAACCCCTTAAGAAGAGAAAAAGATCACTAGGGCACCTCGGGAGCGTGAAACCCGTACTCACCTAAAGAAGGTGAGCCCCCTGAGGGGGCTGTGTCTTGTCGGAGTTAATTCTCCCTTGTTATATTTTTTTCCATTTTTTTTAACGCAGTCGGGATTCGAAACAATATCGTCTTCCACGTCGTAAACAATCATTTCTTCCTCATCCGTTGTATACTCATCAGAAGCTGGTTTTCTCGATCTGTGTGGAGTCATTTTTATGTCTAAAACTGTTTTAATTAATTCTTTTCTTCTTTTTCTATCCCGAATTTTCCTTTTTTTTTTAAATTTCTTTTAATGTAGAGCTAGAAGGGGGTTGAGTAGTGGAGTTGGATGAGGAAGCGGACATGGTATTGGTGCTGGAAAGTGTGTTATTAGGTGTAGGAGTAGGCGATTGAGGATCCGAGACTAAATTATTAGAAGTGGTGGGAGCAATATCTATTACAGAAATAGGAGGTTGAGATTCTGATGGCGATGTAATTGTAACAGAAGATGTGGATGGCAAGAGTGTTGCCTGAGCCGATGTAGAGGATTTAGCAACTGCAATGACCGAGGAGGATATATTAGACTTCGGAACGGATATTAAAGGTATTAAAAGTTTCAATGGCGGGCAAACTATTTTAGTAATATTTTCATCTGTTTGCGTTGTAGAGGGTTTGGTAACCTGAGCGTAAGATTGGGGTAATTGTGGAGCTATTAGTTTTCGTGCTTCTACATATGGTATATTTCTATTAGTTTTGATAACCTGTACTTCTTTTTCAGTTTTCCATTTTGAGCATAACTTTGACTTTGATGGGTGAGGTTCGGTACAATTAACACATTTCGGCTCTAGAATACAATCCGTGGAAGAATGCCCAACAGATGCACATCTAGAGCATGTTAATTGACCACGGCAGGCAGTTTGAGAGTGTCCGAACCTCTGGCACTTAAAGCAGCGCAGAGGATTCGGAATGTATGGACGGATTTTACAATTTAAATAGCCAGCTTTAATGTTTTGGGGTAGTGTGGGACTGTTGAAAGTTAAAATTAAGTGTTTGGTCGGTATAACAGTAGTATCTTTTTTTATTGTGATTCTCCTGACCTGAATAACACCCTGATCGGAGAATCCCTCAAGGATTTCCACTTCAGGGGTGGTCAACAGGTCAGGTTCAGAAATGACACCAAGGCAGGAATTAAGTGTTTTGTGTGGACTTATTGTTACAGGTGAGTTCAGAAAAGTTTTTGCGAGAAGGAAAGACTTTGTTTGTACGGCAGAGAGTGTTTCAATTAGTAGATCACCGGATCTTAATCTTTTAACGGGTCTCAGGACCCTTAAACTTCTAAAATTTCGATTTTTTGAAAAAAAATATATGTTATAGCCCTATCTTTTCTAAATGTTTTGCAACCAAAATTTTAATGATACGATCAAAACTTCTTGAGTTATTAATAATAAACTGAAGCATCCCAGGAGTAAACAAAACTGCCACGCCCATTTTTTTAACAGCTGTTTGACGGTATCCAAACTTAGCTTTTAGAAGAGCCACATTTAATATTTTTTTACTTTTAAAATAGGTAATTTAATTCTTACTTTTGAAACAGGTAGCATAGCTGCAACTCAACTCTCTATTTTGCAGTACTGTTTACTTCCAAAGTTGTTAGATTTTTCTGCCGATTTCAACTTTTGTGTGATCTTTCGCAAAATGGAAAATTGTGAGAAAAAGCGATTGTCTGGTCAAAGACCGAAAAAAAGAAGATTTCAAGGTAATAAGTTCCTGAAGAAAACAATATCTGGTGAAAGTAAGAAGAAAAAAACAAATTTTGTAAGGAAAGCACCAAACGATAGTGCCTCCTATAGGAAGTTGCCGAGTGAAAAATATCTTTTAGATTCGTGTGAACCTAATATTTCACAGCATTTTAAAGGTTATCGGCTGATAGATATCAGTCTTTTTCTCGGCCAATTAGAAAAATATGTTTGTTGTTTGGAATGCCATAGCAAAATAAAAATAAACGAGAAATCTAATGTAGGACTTTCATCATCTTTTTTATTAATGTGCTCAAATTGCAAAATGCAAAAAAAACTGAATTCATGTGAGCTCATTGGAGCAAAAAAGAACATTCCAGAAATAAATAGAAGATCTGTCTTAGCCATGAGATGTATAGGCCAAGGTTTATCGGCGTTAAGTACATTTTGTAGTATTATGTCATTGCCAAAACTTGTATCTCAAAAGGCATATGACAGTATCAATATAAAAATTGCAGATGTGTGTGAGACTTTGGCAAATGCGTCGATGAGTGATGCTGCTTTGAAAGAAAAAATTCTCGATGGAACACGTAACTGCATTGCTTTCAGTGGGGATGGCACATGGAAAACTCGTGGACATACATCACTTGTTGGTGTGTGCACGTTAATTGGAGCAGAGTGTGGAAAGGTGCTCGATATCGAGGTTATGTCATCCTTCTGTAAGGTGTGCGACTCATTTAAAGGTCCAAAGTTTGGACCCAAATACAGTGTTTTTTCAGCGAAACACCAGCCCTTCTGCATAAAAAATCATAATGGGTCTGCTTTACAAATGGAAGTGAGTGGGATGAATGAAATTTTTTTCCGTTCTGAAAGTAAGCATGGGCTCATATATAAACAGTATATAGGAGATGGAGATACAAAGACATATATGTCTCTTGTGGAGAAAAAGCCTTATGGTGACAATATCAAAATTGAAAAAATAGAGTGTGTTGGCCACGTTCAAAAGCGAATGGGTAGTCGCTTGAGAAAGTTAAAATCATCTCTTGGCAAGAAAAAATTGTCCGATGGTAAAACAATTGGTGGGAAAGGCCGCCTCACAGATGTTGTCATTAATAGGTTAACAGCTTTTTATGGGAATGCAATTCGTGGTAATACCAAAAATGTACACGAAATGAGGCAGGCTATCTGGGCTGTATGGGCTCATACAGCTAGTACTGACGAGCAACCCAAACACTGGTTTTGCCCTTAAGGCAGCAATAGTTGGTGTAAATATAATGTTTGTGTCCAAAACAATAAAGTGCCGGGTTTTAAACACAAAAATAATTTGCCGGAAGCAGTTTCTGAAGCAATAAAACCCATTTTCAAAGATCTGTCGCATTTAAAACTGTTACGAAGGTGTCTTGGAGGTAAAACTCAAAACCCCAATGAATCTTTGAATTCATTAATCTGGAAATACAGCCCAAAAACTATTGGATCCAGCATTACCATTACAAGAATAGCTGCGTTTTTAGCTGTATGTGACTACAATGATGGGCATAAGAGCCAAATTGATATAATTAATGCAATGGGTTTGAAATATAACAAAAATAACGTTATTACTGCTAAAGATTCTGATAAAAAACGCTTATCGACAGCTTTTAAGCGCGTAACGGCAGCCTCCTTGGAATCACGAAAAAACAAAAGGCTGAAACTGGCCAAAGAAAATATGAAATTTAAGTTGTCTGAGGGGTGTGCATATGATCCAGGAGCATATTAGTATAAATAAGGTAACCCATATTATTTTTGTCATGTTTTTAATTCACGACTTATTTTTCATAAAATTAAGCTTTCCCATTTAAAACCTACCTGTTTTATTTATTTGAAATTACATGTAAATTTTTCAAATACATTTTTATATGATTTATATTTATTTTTTTCAAATAAATTACTGACTTAATTGTTTTTGCCATATTTCAACTTTTCATTCATTTTTCGCAGAACTAGAGTAAGTTTAAATTAAGCTTTCACACCTAATTTCTTAAAATATACTTATTCTATTTATTTAAAATTTCATTTACATCTTTAAAATACATTTCTATACAATTTATAAACATTTTTTTAAGCAAATTACTGACATTATTGTCTTTTTGCCACTGTTTATCTTTTAAGTAATTTTATGCAGAACTTAAAAATTAAGCTTCGACACCTTATTTTTTAGAAAATACTCTTCCTATTTATGTAGAATTCCATATACAACTTAAGAGTATGTATCTATGTGAGTTCTTTGGAACTTTCTAAAGAAATTACTTATCTAAGTGTTTTTTGATCACTATTTAACTTTTAACTTATTTGTCATGCAACTTACAAATTGAGTTTCCATGGCCAATTTCTGTAAAATTCTTTGCCCTTTTTATTAGAAATTTTATGGACAGCTTAAAAATAAGTTGTTCTATGAATTTGTATACTACTATTTTAAAAAAAATTATTAATGATTATATTTTTTGCCTTTTGCAACTTTAAACTCATTTTTCTCAAAACATAAAAATTAAGCTTGCGCGTATAAATTTAAAGAAACTACTTGTCCTATTCTTATAAAATTTCTCATACAATCTCAAATTAAGCTGTTCTACAACTTATAGACAAAATTTTAAACATATAGCTGAAAAAAAAAATTTCATGTTTACTAAAATAAAATTTTTCCAAAATTTTTTTAAAAATATTATTTTTTTAAATTTTAAAAATATTAATTACTTAAAAAACTAAAAAAAGTGTGTATAACTTCAGGACTCAGCATTTTTCTACAATTTAAAACTAATTTTGTTAAGTTTGGTCAATTTTTAACTTCAGATTTTTACGCGCAGTAACATACTAGTTTTTGAAATTTCTAAAAGTTGTCCAATTTAAAATTCCTTATAACTTTTTAAATTTTTTAAGAAACAATCTTAAATTTTGATTAAATATGTATATAAGTATGATTATGAAGTGGAGAAAGTTTCAAGCTTCCATGTTGTTTTTATAGAAAATTATATGGATTCGAAAAAGAATGTTTTTCTTGCATTCCTCGATGAAGTTAAGAGTCCTATGACACCTTAATAGATTTAGGTTCACCACCTATTCCTACAATGGCTTTCTGTATAGCAAAAGGCGATTTTGATGCCATTTCATTATTCGGTAAAGAAATTAAAAGAAATCTGGTATGAGTCGATATCTGGTCAATATTTAGGTTGGGTAATACGAGGCCTTTACCCGGGCAGAGCAGCATTGGATCCATAACAACGCGTATACCACTTCATCCTGGCGTGCCTCCACCCACCACGGAGTCCAACAAGGGAGGCAGTGTGCCGGTCAACTGGCCAAGAACCAGGCACGGCGCTTACCCAGAGTACACCCAGAAGATAGTGATACAGTCCAGGGTGAGGATCCAACGGGTAAACCCGACACCCCTTATCTGCAGCACTAACCCT
>BMAV01019221.1:0-10989 GCA_019973955.1 Trichonephila inaurata madagascariensis
CTTTCCCCAAAAATTTTTTTTAAAACATTAACTAAAAAAAATTTTAAAATTTTACAAAAATAAAATTTTTCCCAAAAATTTTTAAAAATATTTTTTTTTTAAATTTTAAAATATTAATTACTTAAAAACTAAAAAGTGTGTATAACTTCAGGACTCAGCATTTTTCTACAATTTAAAACTAATTTTGTTAAGTTTGGTCAATTTTAATTTCAGTTTTTTACGCGCAGTAACATACTAGTTTTTAAAATTTCTAAAAGTTTTTCAATTTAAAATTTTCCTTATAATTTTTAAATTTTTAGAAACAATTTTTAAATTTTGATTAAATATGTATATAAGTATGATTATGAAGTGGAGAAAGTTTCAAGCTTCCATGTTGTTTTTATAGAAAATTATATGGATTCGAAAAAGAATGTTTTTCTCGCATTCCTCGATGAAGTTAAAGAGTCCTATGACCCCTTAAGGTGTCCTTGACGAAAGGCAACTCTAAAAATTCCAAATCTATTACAAAAGCATATTCATCCGTGATTGGTTCAGGGTGCGACATGTGACTAAACTATACACGCTCAAACGCCTGAAGTTAACTAGTTTTTGTTAAAATAGTCGTGATCAGAACTTCTTCCATAGCCCGAGATGAAGTCTCTACATCCCACACTTAGAAGAATTTATCTTAAAGTACATTCTATAACAAAAAAAATAACGACGCACTAAGAAGGAGTTGCCCGAATAGAATGAAATTTCGTATCCAAAGACACTTGTACCGAACATACAAATGATTAAAATTTAGTTTCCAATGAATGAATGGCGGGAGCTACAGCGCATCGAAACTGAGCACTCACGGTTGCTTTGAAAGAAGCGATTCTCAATCTGATGGTCAAATTTATGTAGCATTGGGGATTTGGATACCTTTCAACGACAAAAAAAAATGCCTCGCCACAGGATTCGAGCTAATTACGAGCAACTGTCAGAGTTTGAAGAGGTCGTATCATTGGATTAAAAGAAGCATGTTGGGCAAATCGGAGGGGTCGCTCGTCATATGGGTCGAAGCGATGGCCATTGAAGATGCTGGCAAGAATGAGTGGATAATGGCAGATTTCAGCATCACGATGGTAGCGGTCGACCTAGGATCACAGACAGATCGGGAGGACAGATTGATTGTTGGATCAGCTGTCACAGCGCCTGATTCATCTTTATCAACCATCAGACATGAGACCCGCACAGGAGTGTCACCATGACCATTCACAGACGTCTGAAAGAGCGAATTTACGCTCGTACCGACCGCTACGCCACCTGCTACTCACGCTTGCTTACTCTCAAGCCAGATTACCGGAGCTTGGCCGATAAATATTGGAATCATGCTGATTGGGGATGTATAGTGCTTAGCGACGAATCCCACTTCTGTGTCCTGACGATCATCGAAGACGTGTCTGGAGACGCCCAAGGCAGTGTGATGATCCTGCTTTCATATGCACACCACACAGGCCTCAACCGGCAGTTATGGTCAGGGGTGCCATTTCATTTGACAACCGGACCTCTTTGGTTGTCATTAGGGGCACACTTACAGCACAGCGGTACGTTAACGACTTTCCCGAGAGCTGTTTTGCTACCTTTCCCTTTTTGCAGTACCCTGGCCTTATTTTTTGGAAAAATAAAACCGGGCTACATACGGCACGTGTTGCTATAAACTGTCTTACAGCTTGTCAAACACTTCCTAGGCCAGCCAGATCACCAGACCTCTCCCAATCAAGCATGTCTGAATATGATGAGAAGGCGACTGAATCTACCAGGAAATATTGATGACCTGCCCCGACAATTGCGCAAATTTGGCAAAAATACCGCAGGAGACCATCAGGGTGCTGCGTTGTGAGTAGATAACAAACAAAATTGTCACACCCCTAATTTTAAAAAAAAAAAGAATTATTTATTTGCTCCTCAGATTACTATAAATGAAGCAATAAAGTCCAGTCTTAACGCCAAGCCGGTGCAGTCAGTCTATATCACGGGGGAGTTCAATCCTTTTTCGAGGGCCGCTTATCTCTTTAAACCATTGATTCCATTCTCCAACGCCACCGGCGTTCATTATCTCTCCTCTCTTTTCGACTCAATCTCTATCCTCCATCGTCTAACTCTTTTTTCAGGGCTCGTCTACTAAAAAACCTTTAAAAAACCAGGGCGGGTCCACACCACGCCCCTTCTCTGGCAGGCCCAAAGTCTCCCCACAGCCCTGGGCCTCGGTATAGTGTCCTATTCGCGCGGAACACACTAATACACTCCGGCCAGTGGGGAATGTTAAGAACGCCAGTATTCTCGTGAAACTTCTGAACATTTTCTTCACACACCCCTTTGTTCCTTAAGCCCATTCTCTTGACATCGTCGCGGCGACAGTGTTCTTCTTGGACTGGCTTCGCCTATTGGTAAATAGGTGCAGGCACCCGCTGACTTTATGACGCACTTCTCTGGGGTTTCGGCACTTCTTCGAGGTCAAACGTAAACAATGACCCGGCCTGTGCACTGAGGTACTCAAGACATCGCCTGATCCGCAAAAGCCTGACGTGAATAGAAGATTTGGGAGTTCACTGTCAAAGTATCACAACCCTTTATTGCTTTATACCGAGGTTGCTTCGCCAAGTGGTCCCCAGAAAAAATAAACTACGGAATATACTTATAATAAATTATGTTTTAAGTTCACATATTTCTTTTGTAAATGTATTTAACACTTAAGAAATCCTACCTGGCGGTCCCGCGGGATTTAAATTATAAATTTGCTGGTCCGTGAGGGGCAAAATGTTTGGCGACCGCTGCTCATACTACATCGTGTGGAAGCTTTGCATCCAGGCTAGGAACGGGTCAACGCCACGTGAGCTCGTTACTTTAGCGCTCCGAAATAAATCATTCAATTATTCACCGATATTTAAATGCTTATTCTGGACCTTATCTTACACATAAGGTACCTATCAGGACAAAACTCAGTGCCATGCATGTGGCCGTGGGTGCGTCTTTTTTTGCAATGGGGAGTGTAGTATTTAAAAGAGTAAAGTTGTGTATACTTCATACACATGTAACAATTTAAAAAAAAGAATTTCATTTGTTAATAAAAAATTGTAACAGTTAATTTTGACATAATTTATATTAATTTATGATCCAAGTGTCACCAACCCCTGCATTGTATGCTAGCATTGCATGATATGTGCTAGCACTTGTTTACACAAAATGTCGAAGTCTATAGGTCTATTTTGAAATTATCTGTAGTCGCATTTCATATTCTGCATTTCAGTTGTTTCTGAAGCCACTTACATTGAGAAATATTTTCACTAAAATGCATTGTTCCGAATGGCATTAAAATGCTTATAGATATGTAAGACATACTGGACATCCTGTGCATTTGGTATAAATTTTACAACCCTGAGAATTTCGAGAGCTGTAAACTCCTGATTTGTTTTATACCCACAGAATTTAGAGATTTTTAAACGTCAAAATATTTGATATGTTTTGATAGTTACTTCCTTTTCATGAGGTTTTGCTTTTTCTCCACAAATGAAAAAAGGTAAATTTGCCATAATAAATTTATTTAGTTTTACATAACATTATTACTTAACAGGAGTGCAAAGGCCCATTTCTACGTGGAATAGGGATGATGAGCAAATAGTGTATTACGATATATAGTAAGCAATATATATAAAGAAAAAACGTTTTAATATTCTTATATTATATTATAATAATAGTCAAAAAAGTATTACAAAATATTGGCTGTTCGCCAAGCGGCCAAAATTTTTCAGTTCATGGCTAGGATGGGTTAAAGATGCCGGCGTTATTCAAACTTCATAGAGAACATTCAAGAAATCATTTTACATACATATTTATAATTCTCTTTTCCATTTCTTACTGTGACTCGTGGAACTCTGAAATTGAAGTTCAAGACCACTGATAAAAGACAATAATAAAAATTCTTGACTTAAGCTTCTAAATAAATGATGTACTGAATAATTAAAATACATAATTATATTTAAGGACTTATTAGTAGATTCATCAAATTTGTGCATTTATTTTATTATTAATAAATAGAAATAGTTTCCTTGAAACGATTTCATAATACAGCAACATAGTGAATTAAAATAAAGTTTTTAAACCATAATACCACTTAACTTTTCCGGTAGGTAGTCTGATTTTCTTAGAGTATATATTGGGTTTTGAGCAAATTTACAAAAATAAGCAAATTACTAAATTCTTATAAATATCAGGAATAATTTTAAAAACAGATGTGAAAAAAATATAGAAAAAACTATAATTCAAGAAAATGAAAAAGAAGCTTAAATTAACATTAATGTGAAAGGGGAGATAATGAAACAAATAAAAAAAAAGATAACTATACATTTGCAACAAATACTTCAGCAGATGATTAAAACAATATCAATTATATAATAAAATAATATTTAATTATGTATTTAAAAAGATACATAAAAATACGTACAGCCAGCCCCTGACTCACTGAACTCCTATTTAACCACTTTTGCGATTTAATGGATTTTCTTTCCTCCCGTTAAATAGAAAAGCGAAAGCAATGCTTAACAGATAAATAGACACAAATTAATGGGGTATTTCAATGGCCGATTTTATATTAATTTTGATTAGAAAAAGGCAGATTTCTTTTCAAATAACGTTTTTTCTTTTCTGAATTTTCTTGTAACAGCAATGGCAGGTGAATCAAAGGCCAAACCATACATCATAATTTTTTAAGTCTTGAACAATTTCACCTTGAATGACTACTTACTTACCTACACCAATTAGTAAGTAATAGCACGGTTGCTTTAAAGTCACGCTGAATTTATTTAAGCGACACTTTCTCTCCACGGTTCTTGTTTTACACATTCATATTTGATGTTAAAACCAATTATTTCAAAATTAGGAGTGAATTAAGCTTTCTATTTTAAAGTAAAATCCTGAGCAATACCCTGTATTCATGTAAAGTTGTTTTTCTCGATCATTCATATTGTTTCCTGTTCACAATCGAATTTGTTTCAAGACATCTTTACAACATTCTCACAACAGTAGACAGACTGCAGAGTACTTCAACAAAAATTTGGTGCACAGAATAACATTCTTCTTTCCAAAAGTATGACACGTGGCAGAACAAAAGTAAAAACGATACACAATCCCAGTACACACTCACACTCTTCAAATTGCAACACGGGGCTTTTGCTATAAATGCTCTAAAAACATGCTGCATTCTTTTTCAACGCTTTGTGCAACGCTCACTCATTGATTAGAATAATGAATCATTGATAAAAAAAAGAAATCACTCATTATAATACGACTTTGTACATGCCTCCTCATTGTTTCTTAAAATATAATTCAAACTCTATTTACCTTCAACAAAATCTACAAACAGATTTGACATCAGCATAAAAAACTCCATTAGAATTAATAACAATATAATTGAGGATAACAGTAATTTCCGAAATTTTGATCCAACTAAAAATTAGGCAAAAAAGAGGTACCAATTTCAGGACTTTTTACCTTTACTGTCTAAACGCTCGCCACTATGTTTTCTGAATTAAATGTACATTGAACATTTTTTTTCTTAACATTCATAAATGTATAATTAAAAACTTACCAAACATCCTAAAAATATCTTTTAATTTTTAAATTGGAATCCACATGTGTTCCGCAGAAGTTTCAGAATAGATTTAAGATCTAGTATTAAAAATACACAAGAAGTAATTTTTTCAGTAAAGTTGCAAAATTTATTTTTGTTTGTCAAAACTAATACATTTGTCATAACAAATCATTAGGCAATTTATAGTAATACAACAATGAAGTAAAACTGCCACGAATAAAACACAATATGTTTTGATCTTCTTTGTTCAGTTCATGAATGCATTTATGTCAAAACAAATGGTTCTAAAATATAGCTACACTTGACTTTTTAACACTTTTATTTTTAAATGTGAAACCAATATATTTTAAAGTAATATCTATGTTGGAAAACATTTTAGGAATTTGTCAAATTAAGGGTTATTAAACTTTATCAGAAAAAATCACAATTAAAATTCAGTCTCTAATACAAAAAGTTACACAAAGTTAATAAAAAAGTCTAGCAAAAAATAAACGCAAAGCTGACTTTGGTTTGGCGAAATTGAATTTCAACATAACTTTTTTAAATTATCCTTTGCTTGAGAGAGTCTCACATGGCATATTTCATGAAACAAGATAGCATTTGTAGTTTGCTATGAATGCCTAATCGTTTAGAAGTCGAATTTCCTGCAGGAAAGCTTCATTCTTTTAGAGTGCCACTTTGTGAGAAAGCTTTGTTGCACATTTCCAAACATGGGACTTTTCCTTGGTATGAATACATAAATGTTTCCTTTACTTGTAATACTGTGACCGGCCTTTTTGCATTCCTGGCTATGTTTTCTCTTGGTATAAAAACAATAAATGTTTTCAGAAATTATACACTTTGAGAAGCTTTGTTTGCATATTTAATAAACATGAGGCTTTTCCTTTGTATGAATGCGTAAATGTAATTTTAAAGTGCTACTTCGTGAGAAAGCCTTGTTGCATATTTTACAAACATGGGGCTTTTCCTTGGTATGAGAACGAAAATGGGTTTTTAAATCTCCACGTCGAGTGAAAGCCCTGTTGCATATTTCACAAACATGAGGCTTTTCTAGGCTATGAACACGCAAGTGTTCTTTTAAGTTAGAAATTCGTGTGAAAGACGAGTTGCATATTTCACAAATGTGAGGCTTTTCCTCAGTGTGAATAAACGAATGTCTTTTTAAATCATGAAATCGAGTGAAAGCCTTGTTGCACATTTGACAAACATAATACTTTTTGTTGGCATGAATAGGTAAATCATACTGTGAGTTATCATTTCCATTGAGAGCTGAGCCATCTTCCTAAAGTAAAGTAGATAATTTTTATTAGATACATAACAAAGAGAAAAGACCACATCACACTGTCAGTACAAATAATGGTTTTATAATTAAATAATTTGTACTTTAATAGAAATTGATTCCTATTTAATGCAATACAAAAATTTGAACTTTTATTTTACAAGAGAAGATATACTTTAAGTAATATGATGTTGGATGTCATGGATTCTATTACAGAATTAGCACAATAATTTCTTTGAGAGTTGCTCAAGAGATTACATGTCTTTGATATAGCATTAATTTAAAATCTAAAATATATTATTCAATACATTGTATACAGAAAAATTTAAAAATTAATTTTAGCTGATTAAGAGCAACTGCAAAAAAATTGCAATTACATTTTGGTGCATGTTGCAAAAGGAATTCTTTGTTTCGATGAATAAAGCAATAAGCTTATAAAAATTAGAAATGGAAAAAAGTGAATAATTAAAAAATTTATCAATTTTTAAAATTTGAAAAAGCTTTTCAGAAATAGCTTGGACCATTACATAAAACATGGTAAGGGAAACAAAGAAATATATTTTTATTTTATGCTTTGAATATATGACTAAGATTATTTAAAGCTTTAAATATCAAAAACAGCATACTTACCACTGGTGCCTTCGACTTGCTCCATGGTTTAAAAGGTGAGAGTACTGAAATATTTTAGCCCAAAATAATTCAGGTACCTCTTCCATAAGCATTATTAAAAATCTTCCAATTAAAGCATTGTAAATATGGAGTGTTTTACTAAAGTTCACTTTTTTTAAAAAATTCTTAGCTTACTTTTGTTTTTTTAAGAATCTTTGTGTTTCATTATAATTCAAGGATACAACAACAATCAAAATTTTCATCACAGTAATATTGGAATAATTCATATTAAAGTAAGAGTGGAAAAAACTAAATTTTGTCAGAATTCAACTTTTGAAGAAACATTTAAACATAATTGGAAATTATAATTAAACATAACAGCAGAAAAGGCTTCACTTTGTATAGTTTTGAGAATGAATTTTTCTTTTGATATTTTTTTACAACAGTATACCCTTAAAACTTTCAATGGCATTTTGAGTTTTTGAATGTAAATACTTACTGAAAAACTTCCTGGAAACTGTATTTGATTTACAGTGGGTTTCGATAGTACTGAATTTGATAATTCTATATAGTTTTCCTCAGTGGTTTTTCCATTTGACATGTCCCTTTGTAAGGTAGCACCAGTTATCATTCCCTAAAAGACATTGACCATACATAACAGATTCTGAAAAAAGATAATTAAAATTAAAAATTTTCATAATGAAGTAATATTGCATCTGTTAATCCACTTGTAAATGAATACTTAAAGAATGTTTATTGCATTTTGAAACAGTGTACATGGATGCATTCATGTCAATGAGTGTGTTTGCATTCTGGATGAACATGAGGGTAAATAACATTGTATTGTTGGTCTGAATTTTTCACATCAAGTCCTCTAGGGATATATTATGCAAAAAAAACATTTAAAAATCATTCAAGTAAAAAAATTTTAATTAAATAAATCCTAACTTTAAATCAAAACAAATGTACTGTATTTATTAAGTACAAACTTACACTAAAAACATTTATGTGAAACATGAGTGTGTTTTCAATGTAGTTTCTTCTGAATCAAAGAATTTATGTTGAAATAAAAAGTTTTTTTTTAATTTAGCACTTTAATTTTCAAAGTCAAAGAGACATTGAAGTAATCTTGGCAATACATTTATAATAATAAAAATATGTTTCCATAAATAATATGATTTTTCAAGATTTTTATATCATTTATTGTTCTATTCCATTATAATCGAATACCTGAAATCAGATGGAAATTTATGGATTGTTTTCTTTTAATTTAAAATCTTATCAACTATTTTAATCTATACTTAACTTATATTATCGACCCCTTTTTAAGTACATAGAAGTAATATTTATTCACCATTAATGGCAATTTCATTACTGGCAGGGTTCATTCAAGATGAATTATGCGAATTATCTGCCCAGCCTACCCTTTGAAGCAACATAACCTGCATTACTTGCCTTATGAAGCCCAGTGTTTCAGATATGTATCTTTTCATTTTCTCTCTAGCAGAAGAAAAACCCACTTTCCTACTGTCTTCAACAGGGTGAAATATTTGATCTTTCCGACCTTATGTTGCGTAAAGGAAAAATATTTTCAAAAAATTCCCGTCATGGAAACTCACAACTAAGCCCGTGGGTGAAAATGATTTGAAAAAAAAAATGAAGATTATTTCTAAACTGAAGATTCTGATGAAGAATCTAACACCCGAAATAAGTGAACTTTATAAGCCACCATTATAATATTCCAAAATTTTTTCGCTAATCTTTTTACAATTTATAATTCATTTCATTCAATTTTACTGAACTAGTTATTTCTGTTATGTATATTATTTTGGGTATCATGCATAATATATTTCTTTGTTATTAATCAAAGATAATATTTGGTTCAATTGAAAAGTAAGGAATGTTGAATGTACAAAATTTTACTTCTGGCATGACCATTGCATGATTATAAATTATTGGATAAAATGTCAACAAGGGAAATTAGCAACAACCAGATGACTGATTACAATGTTTACATTTTGAATGAGATAAATAATGCATGTTTAAGAAGTTAACAGAAGTTTTATCATTCTACAAACAAGAAATCTTTGTTTTGTTCTTCCCAAAAATGCAAATAAATGAAAAAGGGCTTGCATATTCTAATAATTGCCAACGTTCAAGATAACTCGCCAAGTTGGCAACCCCAATTTCGAATGTGTCATATCATATAATATATATGTCACCCATATGTTGCAATAATACGTAAGTTCAGAAAAAATTATGGTTCAAGTGTAGTATAAAGAGGGGGGCACTTTAAATTTGGCGAATTTTTTTCTAAATGTTATGGTGAAATATCGAATTCATTCTGAAACAAATAATAAATAATTCGAAAAAAGTACCTTGGCGAATGGTTTTAGTCGCCAAAAAAAAAGGACTGCGCCAAGTGTCTCCCCATACTACACTTCAACCAAAATTAACACAAAAGAGCAAACATAAAAGGGTATTTAAGTATTATCGGAACCTATTGGCGACATTATATGAAACGAAGCACATGGTTGCCACTTCAGAGCGTGCGATACAAAATCGGGGATGCCCCAACTTAGTGAGTTATTAAGAACGTTGGCATTGTTGAGATAATACATAAAAATACTTTTGTTACACAAACAAGTTTTAAAAAACATAAAGATACAAACAGCGGTGAAAATGTCGAATCGGCCGCTTTTCCGCCAAATTTTGAAAAATTGCCAATTTGGCGCGTTTTTTCGTGTTGTGTTTTGGGTTTCAACCCCACCCAACACCAACGCCCGGGGGCGAAATTCAAGATGGCGGAAGGAAATCATCAAAACATTATTTTAAAGTTTTGGAAAAGAAAAAGCTCCAAAATTATGCATTTAAAAAAGAAAATTTTTTACTTACCTTAAAAAAAGATGTTTAAGAAGAGGATGTCCCCCGGGCCCAACATCTCTTTTCCTGCTCCGGTGGGACGTCCTTTGTAAGGAGGAAAACCTCCCACATCCGCCAAAAACGTTTTTAAGACTTCGTTCTCAACGGAAAAGGGGAATTTTCCTTACATAAACTCAGAAGATACGAAACAAACTGTCCCGGGACGATGAGTCTTTTCCAAAAACGTTTGATTCCATACGGCCCCCAATTTTTAGTAACAAAACGTAAAAATATCCATTTGCTCAACAAACCAAGACCCTTTCCCACACTCCCAAACATGTGATTCTCCTCTTTTCCACTGATCTGTTTTCTACAAACCATTCAAAACCATCATTCAATTTTTGCCCGTTCTTTTCTCTCAATTCCGGTTTCCCACATTTCGGGCAAACGTATGAAGAAACAATCAAACCTTCTTTCATCCCATTCTAACACCACTTTCTTTCAAACACAGGCAACAGGGCAAAAAAACCCTTTCAGAATACTCTCATCTTTTGCTATTCATTCAAATTCTCTAACAGCATCGCTGGACATCATTTATCTTTAAAATTTATGGGAAAAAAAATAAAAA
>BMAV01019222.1:9453-29893 GCA_019973955.1 Trichonephila inaurata madagascariensis
TTATTTTAGAATAAATTAGCAGAAATACTATATAGTTCACAAGAAAGCATGTAATGAAATTGTATTTTAACAATTATATTTTGAAACATATTGTTTTTAAAGAGAGAGAAAACGTTAAAAAACTGTATTCAATTTTGGGAATAATCCTCAATTCATGAAATAATTTCTTTCTTAGATTACGAATATTACGCTGACGTGATATTCTATGAAAAGCGTTAATCTCTGCCTAAATATTTGCTTCTCCTTCACCGCTAATAGCAACTCCTCGTGATTTCATGTTCCTAATATTAGAACAAAATAGAATACTTATTTCAACTTTAAAAATGATAATTAGAAAAGAATAAATCGAAATGGACATTAAATAATGTGGAAATCCTAGAATAACTTCTTACCACTAGCTGCAGTATGTAGCAAATTGCCTACGTAGTGTTTTATACTGACAGCGACCCCTGGTGATTTCAGTACTTCTAACGTTGCTAAAAATCAGTTATTGAACGGGGAATAGAAATAAAACTCATGAAAGTGAAAAGGTTACTACCAATTACACATCCATCTGCCTCTTTCGAGCCAAATACTTATAGAAACCGTGCGAGGGTGAAATATACATCACTTCTTGAATTGAAACGAGTTTTTAAGTTATATCTCAACTTTTCTAACTAAAATACTGGTTTAAAACTTTATGTCACTATTGAAGATATTCGTTCCAGAATTCTTAAGGTTTCGATTTAGATAAATTATCTCTAACAGGAATTCTAGTTTGAATTAAATATGTTCTTTTTATTATATGTGTGCTCTCCACCCTTATACATATTTCATGATGGGACTAGAATAATACGGCTTTGTTCATCAAGTGAGGAAAAACCTAAAAAAAAACTATCTAGATTCGATAGGAATAATCTTAATAAAATTTGGATCAAGTGTAGTTCACTCTTAAATGCATACAGGTATTGCATTTCCATTTTTTAAATAATTATAAAACTTTGTGGAAACCTGACATTATATTATTCCATTCATATTTTTGCGCTTTATTAGTATTAATATAATTGCACCGTTACTGCTGATGAAAAATTGTTAATTTTGTTTGTGCAATATAAGCTTTACTTTCTAGATTGCTTGAATTTTTTATTTGACTGAATTATATTGATCAGTTATGTTACCTAATGTATTTAAGAAAGTTAATTGAATTAAGTAAATAAATATAAACAACAAAAAAACTTTTCCGTTATAAAATATTACAAAAAAGTAAGCACATTCAATTTCATCTCAGAGTACATACTTTCTCAGAATTTAAAATCATTTACCAATTTACAATGAATTAATAATTCTATTTATAACATTACAGCGATGATTTCAGTTCACCAGAACTACTACAGCAACTTGCCAAGTATGTGGATGAGTACTCTACATTCGTACGAGGACAGCAATTCACCATGGACGCCCTGAAAGCCTCTGGAATTTACAATCCGGAAAACCCATACGTGAGGGAACTACTCTATGAATTGACAGACCTGCATCATCAAGCGGTAAGTCAGTTCAGCTCTTTCTCCCCTTGTAGTATTAATGGCTGCCCACATCATGATTACCCTAGTAGCACTCCATAGATAATAATTCTTGATAATGAAAATATTTGTAATATAATGATATTAATATGGAAACTGAAAAATCTCTTCCAACTAAGCGTAAAGAAAAATATGTCGGCTTTACTACACCGCCTCTTAGTAAAGTTAGTAAAATTAATGAAAATGATAATCAGTTAAATTTTCAAACAGAGCTTGCAAATAAATTTAGTGTTTTATCTCAGGAAACGGCAGAAAAACCCTACTCCTGAATTGGCTAGTACTACTAATCAAAACATAGTAATTGCACCCCCATTTACTGAAAATCTCTTAAATGATCCCACACCTAATTCAAACGCACCTAAACCTAATTAAGCCCCTCCTCCAATAATGTTAAAAGTTACGGATATATACTTACAAGCAGCAAATGAAAGTGATCACGGATAAGTTACCAACAATACGTGGTAAACTCACCGGCGAATGTTTAAAACTTGACACCAATACCAATGAACTACACCACCAGTTAATACATCTTCTAGAGGACTTAAAATACGAATTTTACGTCATCACCCCTAAGGAAAAACGTCCTATCAAAATAGTCATCAAAGGATTGCCCGAGACACTAAAACTGATGAAATAGAAAACGAACTAATAGAACTCGGCTTCACAGTAAATAAGGTTTCTCAACTATAATTGGACGTATTACTAATCAGACTTTATCAGTTTACCAAGTTTCTTTACCCCGCAATATACAGAATGCAAAATTTTTTTGATTTAAATAAACTATGTTTCTTAACTGTTCGCGTCGAAGGATATGAAAGCAAAATGGTAACCCGATGCTTCTCACGTAACAAATTTAATCATACGGTAGAAAACTGCCATTTAGAACCCAGATGTTTGAAATGTGGTGAAGCACATCAAACGCGAGAATGTGCAATCAAACGCGTTGAAGAAATGTTTTGTATTAATTGTAATGTGGCTGGATATATGGCAAACTATGCCAAATGCCCGCTTTACCCCTAAGCCCAAAAAAGGATTACTAATAACAACTACACTAACGTAATTAATAGTATTGTTAGACCTAATGTTTCTTATGCAAATGCAACAAAAAAAATCAAAATGTTACCAATTCTAACTCCAAAAATATACAACAAATGGCGGCACGAAGTAGTGGGATTTCTGCCGTTGCCTCGCAAACTCAGGCCAAAAAATCAACTGTCATTCCCCCTCAAAATAATGTAAATGTAATCAATAACCAAAATACTAATGTTAAACTCATCACCCAATCCTTACAAGAAATTATTAGTGCGTTGACAGCATTAACTGTGCAAATTAACAATATGAACTTTAACCCAAATCCCCCTCAAGGAAAATCAATCAAGAATAAACAAACTAAAAAACGCGAGTTATACGCCTTTGTAGAGGCTATTATGGATAATGATTATGAATAGTTGATTAATGGTTGGCCTGAGTTTGTGTTCTTGGAACACAAACGGCATTTTAAATAAAATTTATGATTTTAAATTTGTAGAGAAGTACAGTTCCGATGTTATTCTAGTTCAGGAAACACATCTGAGGCCGAACCATAGCATAAACCCCAATAATTACAATTGCTACAGAAATGATCGTATCACAGAAGGGCAGGTTTACGGCGGCACTTTAATCCTCATTTAAAAATCTATACCTCACTTTCATACTCCTACACCCCAGCTTCATCAAGTTGAAGCAACTCTGGTCACGCTCAACCCTCCTAATCCAGATCCAATTACAATAACTTTTTTTACATTCCTCCTCGCTCTGATAATTATCTCTTTACTTTAGACTTCGAAACTATCCTTCAGGTCAACAGTCATTGTGTGATTTTTGGTGATTTTAACGCCACACATAATACGTGGAATTGCTCCCACAATTCGGCCAGAGGAACTCAGCTAAAGGACTTCGCTGATCTAGTGGATCATTTATCCCAATACCCCTTGTGACGAATTATAAGCGAAGCAAATATCCATAATTGTATCGAGTCGAAATTAGTGTATATCCGTGCGAATTAGTTACAGTCCACAATAAGTAGTTCCATGACATAATTTGAGTATAGTAATGTTTAATTAGAAACGAATTGCCACGATGCCGCTTACATGCTACGATACAAGTTACACACTAACGATAATTACAATTTTGATACAGAGGTGCGCACAGCAGCACCCTCGCGTGGCCAATATTTCGACACACACCCTACCGGTGAACAGAATGTTCACCCAGTAAATATCAAACCAAAATTAATACAAACAATTATTTAAATACAATTTTAACAAAGAAGGTACTGATATACAATACTACTAATAAAAATTCAAGTTACACAAATTGCAAAGAAAAAGTAAATATACATTAAAGTACAAAAATATAATGAAATTTAAAGATGACAATGCTTCAATTTACAAACTAACAAATACTAGGATACATACCTCAAGATTTCACAAAAAAATAAATTTAACACACATTAATTAATAATGTGCTATCTCCTACCATTAATCTGAAAAATATAAACAAAATTAGTTCAAGTATATTATTCAATTTCTAATGGGGGTACAGCAATTGAATGGGTTTTTTGAAGAGACCTTTAAAGGTTTTTATACAAGACAAGATCTAACATTACTGTCTCTACCAATAAATATTTCTTTGATTATTCCAAGTTCCCACAATAATTTTGATTTTTGCACTTCCTTCAACAAGAACTACGTCATTTAATTAAAAATTTATATGAACAGATGGTGTTTTAAAGTGATACACTGTTTTTTAATGGAGCAAATATTGTTCTTTCCAGCGTCTCCAAAGTTGCTTTAAAAGAAGAGTTCGGTAAGTCTTCTCTTTTCTTGTACGACTCCTTTACCGTAATGGCGTCGATCAGTTCGATGAAATGTATAGGATATTTAGAGTCACCGTAACTTAACTCGAGGAAGTGGGCCGATGTCAGTGGTTCCGGCTACCGTGGATCATTATCCACGTATGTCAGTGATCGTTGATTTACGATGACTTCAACTTCTGAAAGTTCTTCAAACGTGAGAAGTGCCCTGCCAAGTGTTTTACGTAAAGTTTCCTTTATAGTCTTAACAAGACGTTCGTAAAATCCACCCCACCAAGGCTCACGTTCAACTATGAACTTCCAGTGGATACCTTTATCTGCGACAAAATTTTGAAATTCACTGTCTTTCAAGAGTTTCTTAAGGCTGCTGAATCGATTTATGTCAACAAGAGATTTCCTCCGTTGGGTAACTGCCACATGCACACTAGAACGATGTTCTAATTCTTCCGAGCAGAGCTCCGAACCTAAAATATCTCAGTGACGATTTGGCCAATGATCTGATGGTAGTTTAAGCCAAGATGGGCCATGCCACCACAGCTCATTCTGTGCTAACTTGACGGCAGATGTACCACGCGAAAGATCAGCAGGGTTGTCTTTTTTTCTGGACAGTGTCCTCACTGGATCGGATCAGAGAGCGATTGTATCTCTTGAACACGATTTTTAACGTATGGTTTGAACGCTGAAGAATCGCCGTGTATTCAGTGGTAAGAAATGAGAGAATCGGTCCAATAATATATATTAGCATCAAATTTGAGACAGGATGACACCTGTTTGATCAACCTATCTGACAATAAGGCTGCTGTCAGTTCAAGACGAGGAAGCGTCAGTGATTTCAAAGGTGCCATACGACTTTTTCAGTAAATAAAACTAGTTTCGATTTCGTTATTACAAGTAACAAATCGTAAGTACAATATTGTTCCATAAGCTGATTTACTTGCGTCTGAAAAACAATGTATCTCTAACTTTGATATTTCTTGATTTATGTCACCTAAATAGAACCGTGGTATCTTTATCTCAGCCAAGCCCTCAGCTTCGCTACTCCACTGCTGCCACTTGTGTCGTAGCTTTGGGGGAAGTTCAGAGTCTCATTCTACTCCTAGAGTACAAAGTTCCTGAAGTAGACATTTTAATTGGATAACGACTGGGCCAAGAATTCCAATGGGGTCGAAGATGCGACCAACTACACTCAGAATAAATCTTTTCGATTCTCCTCTACGTGACATAAACTTCAATAGATCCTTTGGATCGAAATAAATTAAATCCTTTTCTGGATCCCAAGAAAGTCCTAAAACCTTAGTTGGTGGTCTAAGACCAATAGCAATAGTTTCAGAGGATTCCGTTTCGACACCTTCTTGCTGCCATAACAAATTAAGTTGTTTAGAATTGCTTCGCCATTTGCGCAATAACATGCCTGCGTCACTGAATATTTGCAAGCACTCCAAGGTAGTACGTAGAGCGTCCGGAACATTATTTTGACCACAAATGAGGTCATCAACATAAATGGAACTATTTAGCAACTCAAATATATGAGGGTATTGCTCCTTGTACTTCTTAAAATGATGTTTTAAAGTTGCTGCGAGAAGGTATGGGATAGGTCTAAGTCCAAAAAGAACTCTCGTGAAAATCAAAACGTATGGCTCTTTATTCAAATTATCAGTCCAGAAGAAGCGTGTAAAATCTCGATCACGAAGGTCTAATTTAATTTGAAGAAAAGCCGATTTTACATCAGCTGTAAATGCTACAGGACTTTTTCGAAAACATAAGAGCAGTTCTAAAATGTTGGGATGCAAATTTGGTCCCGTATATAAACTTTGGTTTAACGATGACTGTCCATCTTCGTGTGCTGACCCATCAAATACTATTCGAATACGACCTTTGGTTTTGTCGCTACGTATCACTGCATGATGGGGTAGGTAAAATCCCTGACTATCCGATAAAGAATCTCAAGAAGTACGCTCAACAATACCTTCCCTAACATAATCATCAATCACATTCTTATACTCGCAGAACGACGCGCGTGATCACATTTAAACCTCCGGACCAACCCCTCAAAACGCTTACGTGTGACAGTTTTATTATTTTGTAAAGCTTCTCTCATACCTGGTTTCCATGGCAAACTTACACGATATCGACCATCTATACGCGAAACTAACTGATTTATCAAACTCACTAAGTATCTCTTCATCTAAGTATCTCTTCATCTTGTGACATAGCCATCTGTCGATAGCTATGTCTTGGGGTTTCCGCGTAAGTTAGAGGTGTGGGATTATCGGAAGGATGAGACATTCTATAATTCTTAATATGACTTTTATTAAGAATTTAACTCTTAAATTACTTAGATATCGAACAAACTTATATTAAGCGAGAATAAACCAAAGTACGCCGTTTTAACTAACTCAGATCGCGCAATTAGATCACTTATCAATATAAATATATTAGATCCGCGCCTAATCACAATCTCAATAAATTACTAGCGTTCAGAATACAATCTTCCTACCTTGGAGGAATACTCAACGGTTCAATTACTTTCAGGTAGACTGATGGGCTCGTGTGCAATAGTGGGCACCTTGTAGTTATGGCTGGATATCCGTGGTGCTTTTGTAGGCCGTCGAATTACACTTCCACCTTTTCCGAACTAGCTTCCTCTAAATTGCCATCATTGCTCACTAAACTTTCTATCCTTTTAAAGGTTATCTTATTTGCATCTATGCTTCGTTTTACTTCTTGGATTTGGGTTGGAAAAGTTTTGCCATTAATCGTGGCCGTCAAAGAACGTAGGGGTTATGTTAGAAGAAGAACGCGAGAGATGTCACAAAGTCACCGAATCCTTATCAAGTATTCCTAAACTTTCTATCTCCCCAAATCTCCTTAGCTCAGTTGAAATCGATTCCTCTTCACTGTGAACCAAATGTACCGAAGTACCATCACTCCGCTCATCGCACCTTCCCTCAAGAGACCATCTTAGACTAGTCTCGACTGCAACCAATGATGAATCTAGTCTTTTTATCCGCTGTGTTAAAGACCAATACAAATCGGAACCTATTAACAATGAAATTTCACAATTCTCTGAAGATTCATTACAACTGAATGTTAGCCTAAACCCTTTCGACTCCATTTCTGCCCACACATTTGAATTAGGTAGGCTAAGTGTTGCCTTTGAAATTTCCTCAATTTCCAAAGCCTCAACCACAGTCTCTTCTCCGCTTAATACATTCCTTAGCCTAACCTCAACCTTGTTACTAGTTTGTTTTTTAGCAGTTTTACAACCGAACGAAAAAATATTTAGCCTTACCGAACCCAATTTTTTCGACCCCAACCTACGAGATACATTTTTTTTTGATGAACGATATCTCACTTCCATTATCAAAAAGACAAAATATCTTATCCGATGAAAAACGACCTATGATTTCAGCCTTCACCACACTGCAATAAAACTCCATCTCTGTTATGAAAAACAGAATTTGAAGACGTAGTCTTATCGTCAACATTTTTTCCCCTCCAAATCCAAATGCGAATTTTGCTTAGATTTTTCTAACTTAAAACAAATTGCACGCGCATGTCGACCTTTACGAAACGAGCAAACCTCTTTCTTGCACTTTTTAACATAACAACCAGTGTTGCAACAAATGAAGCACCTCCCTTCCTGAATTAATTTAGTTCGTTTTTTTCTTGAACGCATAAAATTTCACACATATCAGACATATGAGTATTCTGGGAACAAAATAAGAAATTCGAAAATGCAGCCGTCAGCAATTCGTTTGCAGAGGAAAACGATTTATGAGGACGGAAGCGCGAATGACCTTAAACCCTTCGATTTGACTGTCAATAGTTATGAGACGTTCTTTCGAAATACCTAGTATTGGAATAGGAATTATTAATTTTCAATTGTGAGTCATGCGGTTTTACTAAAAATTCTGTACGTTCGTGACTTTCAACTTCGCGGCGCAAATATGCAGTTAAATCAGTGATTTGAGATTGTTTTTCATTGTGTTTTTTATTATATTCTAATACTAAATCAGGAGGAATAGCTTTCATAATTATCGGAAACAAAAGACAACTATAGAAATCGCGAGAGATTTCAAGTGATTCAAGTCCTCTTATGTTAATTTCTAACTGATCATATAAATTTCTTAACGCAATAACATCAAACGATTTACGGACAGGGATCAGATTTAACAAGCGATTTATATTAAAGTCAACAATAAGTTCCTTACGTCCGTCGATCTTCTAAAATTTTAATTGCTTTGGCATAATTTTCCGATGTTAGAGTTAATCCTCGTATAGCCAAATCTGCATCAGATGTGACAACCGATTTCAAATAGGAAAATTTGTCCACATCATTTAAACTCGAATTTTCATGTACTGCGGATTTAAATCTAGCCCTAAAACTGGGAAGACTACTGATATCCTTCCCCGAAAAAGATTCTAATGTGAGTTTAGGTAAACGCGGTTGATTTGTTAAAACAGAACTAACTGTACTATTTAAAGGAAGTGTTATGTTTTGCGGTTGATTTTCCACCGAATTTTGAATAGCAATGTTCGAAACTGATCCTACATAACGTTCAGCTTGGATTTTCCATATTATAAATTTATCTCGATATTCTTCGCGAGTTAAGATTTCCTCTTCTAGATTCTGAATATCTATTAAACTCTCAATTTCCTTATCGAGTGTACTCAGCTCTTCAAAGTTAGAAATTAGTTGCATATATATATCATGTACTGTTGTTTTATCGGCTGAATTGCTTATTTCGGATTCTAATTTATTTGTTTTGTTACAAGGGATCTCGAAGTAGATCGAGTTTTTTCTCTCTTTCTAATAGAGCCTGATTTGCTGCTACCATTTTAAACCAAAACACTATAATTGCAAACAAATGTACAAATGACAACACCAATTCTAAAAGCAACTTATTACAACTTTCAACACCTTCAAACAAAATTCAGCTTAACACAATATGCATACAAATAAACAAAACTATACCAGAACAACCTTCCAGATACCGATAGTTACGAATAAACCAAAATCAGAAATGATGAAATAAGCTTAACTAAACAAATACCAAATTCAAAGTGCGACAAAACGAAAGTACTCACCACCACCATGCAGTGATCGACCTTTCTGGCTAAGATGCACCATATGACGAATTATAAACGAAGCAAATATCCATAATTGTATCGAATTAAAATGAGTGTGTATCCGTGCGAATTAGTTACAGTCCACAATAAGTAGTTCCATGACATAATTTGAGTATAGTAATGTTTAATTAGAAACGAATTGCCACGATGCGGCTTACATGCTACGATACAATTTACACACTAACGATATTTACAATTTTGATACAGAGGTGCACACAGCAGCGCCCTCGCGTGGCCAATATTTCGGCACACCTCTACCACGTACGGGTATAACTCGCAAAATACTTTAGATATTGCATTAACTGGAAATTTTAACTTCCCATTCACGATTGCATCCCTAGCTGAGTTATCCTCTGATCATAACCCTGTTAAATTTTTCTTTCAATATCCCAATTCATCAAGAAATCTTAGAGCAATTACCACCTGTTGGCCTTCTTTTATGCAGCACCTTAATAATAATATTCATCTTGCAAATTATGCTAATATTAATAACCCGGTTATTTTGGAGATTAAAATTGCTAACTTTTCTGAAGCCGTATGCTCCGCCCACTCTACCGCCTCACAACCAATCAGAAACACTCGACACACATACACCCCAAGTCATATCAGGAATCTGATTTCTCTCGAAAAAATCGCTCAAGAAAACTTTTTCAAACCACACTTAATCCAATTCCAAAACAGAAACAAAGAGACTACAAGCACAAATTAAGCGAGAACTCAATAAACACTCACAAGACACGTGGAAAGCTAAACTTGAAGCTCTCAACACACAGGATAAGGAAAATGAATAAAATTTTTAAAAGAAAACGCACAGATATTCCTGCTCTAAACACTGCTTCTGGCGTCGCTATTACCGACGACCATAAAGCAAACCTCATAGCCAACACTCTTAAAGACAATTTCACAGAAAATGACACAGACCAAGTAACTTCAACACTTCAATTGACTTTGACGTCACTAATGCCCTGGAAAACTTTTTCTCCCTTCCCCCTCCACTCTTATCTCTCCTACTAATCCAGATGATATTTCTAATTACATAAGTAAGCTAAAAATCAACAAGTCCCCAGGCATAGATAATATCACAAATAAAATGATCAGAAATTTCACCATTATTCTAACCTATCTTATCAGCAAAATTCTTTTCCTTAGGCACTTTCCTAACAACTGGAAAACTGCCATTATTTTCCCCATTAAAAAGCCCGGAAAAAACACTCATCACCCTCAAGGTTATAGGCCAATTTCTTTACTCCCAACCTTAGGTAAAATTACAGAGCATATCATTCTCAATAGAATTAACTCGTATATTTCTGATACTAACATAATTAACCCAAACCAATATGGCTTCACTAAACATCTCTCTACTTGTCATCCCCTCCTCAGACTCACAGAAAAAATTACCGCTGGATTTCAGAGAGGCAGATCCACTGGAACTGTTTTTCTTGATATCCAGAAGGCTTTTGACCGGGTCTGGGTAGGTGATCTCATTTATAAATTAATTAATTTTAACTTTCCTCCTCCATTAATTCATAGCATAAATTCTTACCTTGTAAACAGGTATTATCAGGTCAGAGTCAACAACACACTCTCTGACACACACAACATAAATATTGGCTGCCCAATTTTATTTAATCTATACATAAACTACATGCCCACATATCCACAAACTATGATAAACCTCTATGCTGACGACACATGTATAACGGCCTGTTACAAAAATCACAACACAATCACACTCGCTCTAAATAAACACCTTTCTCTCCTGGAAAATTTCTTTAATACATGGAAGATAAAAATCAATGTCGAAAAAACGGTTGCTGTGTTTTTTACCAGGAGAAGAAAGCCTTGCACACCTCCCATGTTATACACACCACTCTACACTGGTCTCAGAAAACAAAATACTTAGGTATCGTTTTAGATAAAGCACTCACTTGGAAACACCAGATCGCGCTTAGATTAATTTACCCACTAATTAGCCGGAATTCTAATATGACTTTCAACAGCAAGGTACTTCTCTACATTTCTGTTTTGCGTCCCATTTTAAGTTATGCTTGCCCTGTGTGGGGTTACGCAGCACATACTAATATTAAAATTCTTGAAGTCTCCCAAAATTCATTTTTTAGAAATATAACTAGAGCTGGTAGGTACACCAGAAACTCCTACATCTATAAAGCCTTTGATATTAAACCTTTTAAAAACTTTATTTAAACTCTTGCAATTAAATTTTTTAATAATCTCCCCAATACCAATAATCTAAATTTAATAGACATTCAAAATTACCACTTAAATGACAAAACTAAGAGACCCAGGAGAATACTCCTGGATTCTTATAATCCCCCTTAATAGTATTGCTTCGCAATCACCGGTGTTGAAAATGCAAACTATTCATTCTAAATTTTTTACTCCATATTTTTATCTCTAATTTTTGTAATTCTTGACTATTAAAAATTTTTCTCATCGCTGCACCCACCAGGCAAGCAATCTCTTATTTCAATTTCCCCAACTTCAGGGCAGCCATTAGAGAGCTTTCTCACTTATTGCTATCAACTAATGACAGTGTTTACACTACAGCTCCCAGTTGAATGTCAAAATTCTCAGGACTTTTTCCCCACCTAAATCAGAAGACTACTACCCCCAGACTGTGACGTCATTCTACCAAACTCAGTGAACTTTGTTTTTCCCACTCAGATTTTCCACTTGTCAGCGCCAAAATACTTATCAGATAGGGGATGGAGGATCTATTGCAGATCCATATCCTTGTGACGTGAAGAAACGTGATTTCAGTTCAGTAATTCGAAAACATAAATTTAAAACCGCAATTGAAAACCATAAATACCTCTACTAATATCGGATATTTCTAAAAAAATATCGGAGTTTTAACGCTTTATAGTATTCATTACATATACATCGAATGAAAGAGCACCTGAAACACAGTTTTGTTTACTGGCATTTGTGCGTACGTATGCTAATTTCCCCCCTTTCTTGCCGATCAACGCGCTTGTAGAAAAATGATTAGTAAAAAGAAAGTGTTTTGTATTCTCCGGTTAACAAAGACAGAATCTACTATTACTGTGCAACGAGCGTTCAGTATTACGTTCGGTTGTCAACCTTCAAATAATAACATTCTCAGGTAATATCAGGTAGTATAGGCTGCGGTAGCCCAGTGATCAAGGTATCGGATCAGGGCAGGCATATCATGAGTTCGAGCCCAGTACCACTAAAGACCCGCCGTGTAGGGCAGCGATGCACGTTAAATCTGTAGAGCTGAAACGTCCTCCCGTTGATGTGGTGTGGTAGTTAGGAGAGGGGGGGGGGTGTCAGCTCACAGGTGTCATCCACGTCACTTGACTATGGTTCAAAATTACGTGGTCCTTCGCCAAAAAGCCACGCGTAGCTGAACAGTGCGACGTTAATATTCACTTACTCAGGTAGTATCATCAGCTTGAAAGAACTGTCTGTTTTTGTGAAGGCAAATGTACGGGACGACCAAGACTGTTTCTGGTAACCAACTGTACCTGGTTCTGCCTATTCTTATGCTCTACAACTGTGGCTATTTCCTCAATCGTTCACCCAATCTGACGCCATGTGACTTTTGTCTGTGGGGGGTTCATAAAGGATTGTGTGTACGTTCCTCGGCTACCAGGTGACTTTTCAGACTTAAGATACAAGATGGAAGCAGATGTTGCAAGAATTTCCTCAGACACACTGAAAAAAGTTTGGGATGAACTCGCCTATCGACTTTATTTATGCCGTGTGATGAATGGGGCTCACATTGAACATATGTAAACTTGTAAGTAAAACTGTTTGAATTACCTTTTCATTCAATGTATGAATTATATTAGTAACTTATATGTGATATAAATACTATAAAGCGTTATAACTCCGATATTCTTTTAGAAACACCCGGTATAAGAATCATTTATCAAAATTTCAGATTTTCAAGGAAAAAAAAGATATAATAAATTTATTTTTATTCATCCAATAGAAAATATTTGATTTGATTTTTAAGCAAATGGTTAGAAAACGTAACATTGAAGAGAAATGGTCAAAGTATCGTTGCTGCAAGATTCGAGGCTACGGGGTCCAAGATGTAAAAGGAGATTTTCGGAAGCGTGTTACAAAATGGACCAGGTGTCTTACTGTAGTTCGATTTTATATTCGTCTTTAGATTCAGTCTTCCCAAAATGGATGGTTCCAGCTGCCTAACAGCCATGAAAGTAATTCCGATCATTCTAAAAATTGTTTTCCAGGAATTTAAAGTTTACCGTTGAAGAAAACTGAGTCTCGTGAATGTTTCATGAATCAATAAAAGGAGTATGCATTTGTTTCTTTGACAGAGAAAAAAAAAGTACCGTGGGAGGAGTCGAGTAAATAAAATCTGGATTCAATATAGTTCCGTGTATATAACTTAATACCTTACAGAACAATTTAATTTGGAAGTTTTTAGTTCAGAGCAAAAATTACATGTATCCGTAAACTCGCAATGTTGCTGCACAAATGCAAAGGCTAAATTTGAAATAAATTTTTAGACAGAAAAATGTCTCAAATTTCACAGAAATTAACTTCGTAACAATTCATATATTTGTTCATAATACTGCTTACTTTAAAAACTTCATTAATTTTTTTTCTCTTTCACGAGTAAAATTAAAACTCATTTAACCTTATGGTACATAAGGTAAAGTATGGAAAGCATTTAAAAAAACAACAACTCTAACTTGCATAAAAATGAATAGTGTAATAAAATATATTGCTTTTTTTATGGGTTATATAGTGAAGTAAGAAAACGACTTAATCCTAACTCTTTATTAAAGATGAAGTCAAAAAATCAAGATTGAATATATTCATGTTTCAAGTATTGGATAAAAAGCAAATCCTATTTTTACCAAGCATTAAATTTTATAAAAACTACCCGCAGTTTGCTTTTCAGTAACTTTAAAGGACATCTCTGTCATTCTATACTGAAAACATGTTCACTGAAAGTAATTCTAGAATGATAATGTAAGAGAATATTCTTTTGCTTTTCGAAAGACATTGTTATGTGATTTTTAACATCAAAAAATTAAATTTTGAAAGTTTGATATTTTTACTGGACTTTTTCGGATTGCTCCTTCTTAGGTACTGAACTATAGAACAAGTACGCAGATCGGCTGGTGTTAAAAATCCCTTCTGCATGAATTCAAAGAATAGGAAATTGAGACTTAGGTTCCTCAAATATGTGATATTTTATGCGAATCATGCTGTTTGGCAATTTCCCATTTTTTATTCTCATAAGCATACAAAATAATGGGGAAAGAAAGAAAAAAAATGAAACCTAATCATAACTTATTTTGAGAAGTGAAATGAATACAGAATGCATTAAAGCACGCTTTAAATGATGCAGCAAAAGTGATAAATTTTATAAAAGCAGGAAAATTGAATTTGAGATTATTAGCTTTGTTATGTGCTGAGAATTATCCAGAAACCATGGAATCCTGCTTTTACATTGTGAACTCAGATTACTTTTAAATGAATCAAGTCATGACTATACTTTAAAATTATGTGATGAAATATGGTTGCAAAGTTTGCATTACTTAACAGACCTGTTTATCATTATAAATGAAGTAAGTACTTAATGCTAAGGTAAATAAGAAGCTTAAGTTAACTTCAGCGCTACTGCAGTTCTGTCGCGGATTGGTCACAGAAATCAGCTCTGGAAAAAAATATGCCGGCCCTAAGGTTAATATGTTGTTGTGTCCTTGCAGAAGGGAAGGAATGAGAGAGAGAGAGAGAGAGAGAGAAAGTTGCCAGAGCCTGAGACAGAGGTCGAACTTCTATAGATAGAAGGCGACTCCACCATTTCCACCTCCCTATAATTTAGGTATGGAACTGGAGGTGAGGGAAATATATATTCCCCAGCCCCCTTCACCCGTGGTTACTGCTGCTACCACCCACAAGACTGATTTAACCCACTGATTTAACGAGCACGTGCTCCGTGTGTACTCGGAGGGTATTTGGCGGCATCAAACCCAGCCTCGCTGAGGGAGCCCGATGCTCTAACCCCAAGACAACCCACGGTCCCTAAGGTCCACACGAAATGTAACTATAAATTATCATTCATTGTCATCATTCTAAAAATAATTTAATCAAATAAAAATATACCTTTGCAGAAAAGTAACACATTATTCGTATGTATATTGTGATATGGTCGTTCTATGGCGACCATATCTTTGATTGTCAGTGTGAGGATTCTCGAGGTGAATCGACATTTTAAAATTCTTAATATGACTTTATTAAGAATATAACTTAAATTTCTAATAAATTAGATAAACTTATATTAAGTGAGAATAAACCAAACACATAGCTGTAGTTAAACCTAATCGCGTAACTTGGATCACTTATCTAAATAATTATATTATCCGCCTACTTTCAATTCTGATAATATTACAAGTCCTAATATCAAATAATCAGTCCTACCTTGATTCAAGCTAAGGTTCAATCACTGTTCAGAGACTTTTAGGCTCGCGTGCAATAGTATGCACCTTGAAGTAATGGCTAGAAATCTTGGTAATCTTTTGATAGGCCGTGTCAATTCACACTTCTATCTCTTCTAAACATTGCTTTCCCTAAATTGCCATCTTGCGTACTAAAACTTCTGTTCTTTTAAAAGCTATCTTATTTGCATTTTACAATTGCGTTTCACTTCTTGGATTTGGGTTGGAAAAGATTTGCCATTAATCTTGGCCGTCAAGGAACTCAGATGTTATGTTACAGAAGAGAGATGCGTGAGCCCGTCACAATATGCAAATAAACTACAAATGTTAAATAACGGTGATTAAATATAATTATATAAACAAAATGGCGATAGATTCATAATTAGCCATTATAAATATTTTTTAATTCCAGGCGCCAGGGCAAATCGGACCGAAATCACTCCGGCCCACCGGGCATCTGCCCAATCTCCCGCTGACCCTATTCGCCGCTCTGATGGTGTTCACAAATTATTGAAAAACTCTTTGTATATTGGTGGTAAGAATGGTAACAGATCCATCATGTCTGCTTTTTTAAATTGATTCTGGTTTTGCTTTTCGATACAAAATTTCCTTTCTTAGATTCTTCAGAATTACCGGTTTCTTCCTTTTCTTCTTGGAGGAATAAGTGAGTGAACATCAATTCAGCTACACGAGGGCTTTGAGCGACGGTTTAATGCTAACAGCACGTACGAAAAAAGAAGGTGCAAACATAAACATACAAATTAACACATTTTCTTTGAAAATTCTCCAACAGTTTGGAGCAATATTAATTAAAGATTTAACAATTACAGAGTTTTCCTTTATTACTAATCCCAAAGCCAAATTAGCATAATAAAATTTACCGTATAACTGCGTTTTATTTCAATTTCGAGCATGTGGCTATTGCTTTTAGAACACTTTTACAAAAAGTAATTAATTATTGAATGTCCTCTGAAGCTCGTTAACATTCTTTATTTTGAATAAACTGTGATTGTGTTTATTATTTTTTTTTCAATATGAGAGGCAAATAAATTTTTTTCTTTGAATAATAATGCTAATTGAAAATGCTTTGAGAGATAAGGTGTATTCAATTTAAAAAATTCAACCTTAAGCATATTGATCAACATGAAAATATTCTATGAAACTGGGGATAATAATGAATATTTATGTATAGAAAGCGAAAAGGTTAAGAAAAAATAATAGCAAACGCAATGAAATATTTTTTCACTTTAACTTACGCAATGATTACAACACCTGCGCATTAAATCTTAGAGCTGCAAAAGAATTGCAGATATAATTATCTTTTGGTGTTTAAAGATGGAAGAATGAAAACTATACAACTTCTGTCTTATCTGTATAAATGCAGGAACTAAATAAGAAGCACCGAAGTCAAATTGCTACAGGTTTCCCACTGTACTCATCAAAAAAGGTCCTCCCCCAGAGTTATTCTACCGATTCCGCCTAAGACATGTCATTAAACACTAAAGTGAATTTTATCATTTTCGTTGAGGCTAATTTCTGCCATAGTGTATCTCTCATAATGGTTCCCGTGCTTACGCATGCAAAGAAGCAAAAATTGCAGGAAATTACTTAAAAGAACTGTCTGAGTCCACATTTTTTTAAAGTTTACACCCTATGGGAGGTGCGACCAGCCTTGGAAAACACGGTTTTAGATACATGTGGTCATATAATCGCCGTAGAGAACGTGAATCTTTTCTGCATACACATGCATAATTTTTGTTCCGAATATTTGTTTTAACTCGCTGAACCTCAGGGTTTCCTGGAACACATGTTGAATGAGTACTTTTTAGTGTTATCAAGCTATTGATTACATACCTCGTAGTTATGAACAATGTTCAAGTGATGAGGTTGGCATTTGAGTTAGCATCCCATCTCTGCAAACTACCACACTACACTAACAGGAGGACTTCGCAACCACAACAGATTTAACGTGTATCAGCCTCTCTACATAGCGGGTCTTCATTGGAACTAGAATTCGAGCTCATGACACGCCGACCACAATCTCAGAATCCTAACCCTTAGGCTAACACGGCTAAACACCTCTGGTGTGCCCGCGGTAGCCGAGTGGTATGGGTATCGGATCGCGGCTTGCCTTGTCACGAGTTAGAGCCCAGTACCACTAAAGACCCGCCGTGTAGGGCAGCGATGCACGTTAAAACTGTCGAGAGCTGAAACGTCCTCCCGTTGGTGTGGTGTGGTAGTTAGGAGAGGGGGGGTGTGTGCCAGCTCAGGTGTCGTCCACGTCACTTGACCATGGTTCAAAATTACGTGGTCCGTCGCCAAAAGCCCTCGTGTAGCTGAACAGTGCGACGTTAATATTCAGTCAATCATAAACACCTCTGGTTTAGAGATAATACAATCAAATATCTATATATTGAGACAGTAAAACAGAAGGAATCGCTTAACACTTGACAATCATTCAGTCGTTTTCAGAAAAGTGTCATAATTGAAAATTTCTTAAGAATAATCTCTAACCTGGTTTTGCCATCTTTATTAAATGCGTAACTTAAGTGTTTTTTAATTGTCTGTTTTACATATCTTTTTTCTACAAAATCTAAATTTTTACTCACTTTCAGTTTTTATTATACTTCAAACTATTACAATAATTCTCTCTGAAATCACCCACTTAATATTTTGTTATAAAATTAAGCGAACACTAAATAATTTATATATAAATTCGAGAAAGAACATATTAAATTAAATTTAATTTTTAAAAACCTTTCGTAAATCCCAATAGATAATCTTCCAAAAGAGGTTAAAATAAAAAAGTATTCTACGCGTTTAAAGAGAGAAGAAAAATTTCCATAATGAATTTTTTTTTTCCTTTTTGTTTATATTTAGGAATTGAATTCGTTTGAGTATTTATAATCATTTCCGCAATTATTCCCGAAATGGATTATGGAGAATTCTAATTTATTTATTATATTTTCAATTAGTACAAATTTCTTTCATGCTCTATGTGTTTTTCACAAAATATTTTTCTTCATTTTATCAAACACAAAAAGTCTAAAAAGTTTTCATTAGAATAATTACTCATTAAACATATACACCCCCCTTCTCAAGTACATTTAAAGACATCGCTGAAGGAATCATTTACGCTCATCTGATTGGAAATGGAATTAATACATTAGAAAATTACTTTTCTCGGAAATGCAGAAATCGATTCATGAAACATCGATTAATTTATACCTGGCTTAATCTGAATCTTTTCCAAACAAAGCATTGAAGCTCATTGCTTCTTCCGTCTGAATTTTTTATCTTTTGCTTTTTACGAATATTTTTTGTCCTGAATCATAATTTTAAAAAAAATAATAATAATTAAAAAAAATCATCAAAAAAATTAATATTTTTTTTTATAAATAACAAAGAAGAATAAAATCATATTATTTTCAGAAAAAAATTATGTTACTGAAATATATATATTCTTTAAATTTCTAAAAATGATTAATTTATGTAATTGGATTAAACTGAATCTTTTTCTATCAGAGTGAGTGACTCTTAACGTCGCACTATTCATCTACGCGATGGCTTTTGGCGACGGGCTTCGTAATTTTGAAACATGGTCACGTGACGAGGACGAAACCTGTGCTTACACTCTTTCTCCTTTGTTATATGGAAAATTCGTTATATAGCAGTTCATCTTTCAAAATGCTTTATATAATCCACATAAAACTAATCTTAAATTCATAAACACTATATACCTAAAAAAATAATTATTCAAATCTTTTTGTAAATTAATATCTTTTTTTTTATATATATATCTTACCCATCAGATAAAAAGAAAAACTGCAAGGAATACAAGAAAAAAGGATGTCGATGTACTTTCAACATTAAGAAAATAATATTATATTAAAATTAATGAATTTTAAAGATATTTTCTAATTTAAAGTACACTAGTAATTTTAAACATCCAGTACATATTTAACCAATTTATAAAATAATAAAGGCAAAATCTTACTTTGCAGGGGGCCCTAATAAACGTAAAAAGAGAAATGTCTTAAAAGGGAGAATGACTTGAAATGTCCACAGAAATTTTTTAAAAATAGGGAGAAAAAAAAAAATGAATCACAAGAGAAAAAGTTCGTTATATAGAAAATGCACTTCGCTATAGAGAGGTTATTTTATTGAAAATCGTAAAATGTTCATGGTTCCAGGATAAAGTTCGCTATATAGAAAAAATGCAATATCGAGGTTCGTAATATGGAGTTTCGAATGAAAAATTTGCTTTTAATATTTAATTCGTTTAAAGGAAATAATAAAACACAGCCCTTTGTTGGGTAAAATCTCTTTGTAAAATTTTGCTTAGGAAAAAATTAAATATTTAAAAATACTTCAATATTAAATATCTTTCTATATGTAATTCTTCTGTGCGCGTGTGTGTGACTGAA
>BMAV01019222.1:35065-82141 GCA_019973955.1 Trichonephila inaurata madagascariensis
ATTATTATGATAGTCATGATCTAAACGATAATTAATAAATCTAATAAGATTGGACACTATATATGATTTATCGCGAATCAATATATTATTACGAGATAAGTAGTTAAGGTGACTGCCTACCTTGAAAATGTCGCTTTTCGTCTACATAAGGCATTTTATTTCAAAATCTTAGTTTGAACATTTTTCTTTTTCCTCTACGCGAAATAGAAATAAAGTTATAGTGATTTTAAAAAACATCACGCTATGCAAAAGGGCAGTAAGATAAAACTTGAAATGAGTTTTTCTCAAAATCATGTTTTCGACAGAAACTTTTTACCAGATACATGATATCTTAAGAACCAAACCAGATAATATTTTGAAATTTTGTGGGAATGTTTATTATACTATTTTTCATAAAGTGGATGATTAGTTTTGTTGTAGGTTAAATATGTTTTCATTTAGGGTAGTTTTTTATAAAGAAAAAACTTTAAAAATATCAAATTTTTCACACTATTATGTATAATTAGCTGAAATTTTTTTGTATTTTAATATTTCTCTTAGATTTTGGTTCATTTTGAAGAATACCATAATATGTATATTTTGTATAAAGAAAATTATGATAATTTTGTATTAGAAATTTTTATACAGGGTTATCCGTTTTGGTAAAAATTTCGTAAAATTTCCTTGAAAACTACCAATTTTTCTAAAGTACAATACTTATTTAAAATTTTTTATGTATTTACATATTTATTTTTTTTTCTTCCTAAAACACTCAATTTGTTTCAAAAATTTGTTTTTATAAAAAAAATTGGACCTGAAGGTAGTCAGTCACCTTAATAATAATATTTCTATAAATAGAAATTGAAATATTTGAATTCCAAAAAGGCACCTCTTAATAATATTAAGATTAAAGCATCTTTTATAAACAATTTTACTATGTAATTTATTTTCAGTAATATACAATGATGCA
Source organism: Trichonephila inaurata madagascariensis (assembly GCA_019973955.1). Classification (NCBI taxonomy): domain Eukaryota; kingdom Metazoa; phylum Arthropoda; class Arachnida; order Araneae; family Nephilidae; genus Trichonephila; species Trichonephila inaurata. Next base: position 36,015 of record BMAV01019222.1, read on the forward strand.
TCAAGGTAATCTGTTTTGAGAGGATTATTATTAGTTTTGATAGAAAGCTCAAATATTTAGCATAAAAATAATATTGGGAATAAAATTATTTTTTTAATCGAAAACAGTTAAATCATTTATGTACCTAAAAATATAAAAGCTATTATTGATAATATAATTATATTAATAAAAATGTACATATAGATTTTTGAAACTAGAGCTTGTAGGTTCTCTCCTTGAGGTAACTCTTTACTTCAGTGTTTCTCAACTTTTCAATCATAATTTTCAACGCGACCCGTCCCTATACAATAACAATGTATTGAATACAATAAAAATATACTTGGACGCTAAAGCTACAATACGACCTCAGTTATAAAGCGTACAAATTATCAATGAAAGTATTAAATTTTTTATATACTAATTTTAAGTAACAGGATGAGTATTATGTTACTTTTATTTTCTAATTTTTAAAATGGAATGGATTGTAAAATGATTTTTAAGTAAATTAAATATCTATTTCATGAATCATTCATTTGTAAAAGTACAAATGTCATTAGAAAACACAGTAGTCTAGTTTCTACTGCTTTCTATCTTAAGTCCATCACATTTGGCATTCTTTTGTACATCTGGGCAATCTATTGAACATCCACTCAAAACGTGTAAAATGCTGCACCTCGTTCAATTCCGTTCATTCTTGGTCCGAGTCGATCCTTCTATCGCTACTGTTTCTATCTTGAATGTACACTCATTGACAAAAAAAAAAATTTCCGCAACAAAATGAAGTCATCAAAATAAAACGAAATTTTACATATGTAATGACTACTTTGATAGTAAATGATTAGAAAATCAAAGAAAAAAGATAATTTATTTAAGAGAAAAAGACAAAAGAACGGAGGATTTAATATCCTGTTGAACTCCCTCTATATAGCGCGAATGCACGATGTGATACGATCGGGCATTGAGGCATACAAGTACTGTATGATGTCTTAAGACATTTTGTTCCCTATTTGCTGCAAACTCTCCTTTAGTTCATTCAAATTCAACTTGCCTTCCCGAATTATCCCAGATATGCTCGATTGGAGACAATATGGGGATCGGGCAGGCCAAGGAAGGGTAGTAACAGTGCAGAGACAGTCTTGTGACACCCTTGCCGTGTGAGGCCGAGCATTGCGTTGTTGAAAAATAGCTCCTGGGAGCCGTTGCATGAGTGACAACACATGTGGTTGCAGGATGTCATGGACATACCACTGGGCTGTCATGGTACCATTAATCAATACTAGGGGTGATTGTGTATTGTAGGTAATGGCACCCCATACCATCACACCAGGTGGGGGAGTGGTAAGTCGCTGTAAAGCAAAGGCAGGATTGAGGCGTTCACCACGGGGTCTCCACGCACGAACACGATTGTCATCACTGCTGAGATTGAATCTAGATTCGTCCCTAAAGACGACCTGTTCCATTCCGCTGCAGTCAGTTTCCTCGTGCGTGGTACCAATACAAACGGAGGCGTCGATGGGTGGCGTCAAGGGCAGCACACGTAATGGGCGCCGCGATCTCAAATGTCCTTTAGCCAGGCACCTTCGTATGGTTAAAGAAGACACAGGGGCCCCTAGTGAAGTGACCTGTGCCTGGATGACGGCTGATGAAGGAGTTAGCTGTACGCGTGCAATTCTCACGATGTGGCGGTCTTCTCGACGACTGGTCTGTCGAGGGCGTTCTGAGTCTGGTCTTCGTGTAAATGACATCTCTCTGATCCACTGGGCCCAACACCTCCTCACAACACAATCTGAGCAGCCTAATTGATGAGCTACTCGCCTAGCTGACCACCCAGCTTCCATCATGCCGATGAATCTCCCCCTCTCAAAAGGAAATAGCTGCTCATATTGTCTTAGAAAACGGCGTAATGGCATATCTACCTCAGCTCTTTTTTGTAAACGATTCAGCGTACTCAAACAAGCTTTGGTTACCTACTTTATACTCCACGGTGAACGACGTTAAACGAATCTCTACCGGCTATACGTAATGCGCAATCACGCTACATTTCTATTCATTTACTTTGCAAATCTCCCCGACATGTACCTTCATGCCAAGTTTGGTTACGATCCCGCAATTATTTCTTTTGGCGCTAATTTTTTTGTCCATGAGTGTAAATTTTATCATTTGCACATTGATTGCAATTCCTGGTATTAAGGACCTATTGCAGTAGATTTAAACAGAATCATGGAATATTTCTTAAGTCGTTTATTAGACGATAGTAAAACATCAACAAGTGCACGGACGAGCGTGGTTCCGAAAATTAAATCAAGAAAGATTCTGAAGAAAAATAATTTGGATTTTACCACTACTGAAGTAAGTGAAGAAGAAATACATGTTATGCATGTTATTTGTTCAAAAATATTTGCAGCACATGATATGAAACCTAATGAACTTAAACGACATTTGAAAGCTCTTCATGGTGTGTACGCTAACAAATCCCGAGAATTAAAATTAAAATCATATAAAAAAAATTAAAAAATCCTTGTCTGTGTGAATAAAAAAACTTTACTTCTTACAAAATCTTATGTAAAATAGTCAGATGTATAAGGCGTCACACCATTGGCCAAGAGCTTATTTTGCCAGCTGCAATCGAGATCGTTGAAACTATGTTTGGCGATAATTTTGCTAAACACATAGTTGCAGTCTATAACTCTATCAAATGATATTTTTGAACTTTGAATCGATAATATATCTGAAGATGTACAGCAGCAGCCTTTCAGGAAGTTGTGTGACAAACTGTTTTCAATTCAGTTCGATGAGGCAACTTATAGCACAAAAGATGCTTATTTCATTGCGTATGATTAATTTTATGATGGTATGTCAGCAGTAGAACTACTTCATTGTGAGCCAATACATATCAAAGCAACAGCACTAGTATTAGTTGATACTTTAAATGATTTTATAAGGGAAGCAAACATAGAGTGGAAAAATTGTGTCAAAATATGCATCGGTGGTGCTCGTACAATTTCTGGATAATTCCAAAGTATACAAGTACTGGTGAAACAAAATCTCTCCAGTGAATCTAGACGCATTGCATGGTCCCTATAAAAGCTCTGGGTTCCAAGGAAATGAGTCCTGGTCTGTGAAAATTATATAAAAGTAAGACCCTAAGAAATCAAGAATGTTCTCTGGATTTTGTAAAAACATGGGTGCAGGACATTCATCGTTGTTACTTAATTGCAAAGTAAGATGGTTATTCGCAGGGACAATGTATTTATGAATTAAGAGATGACATTGCCATTTTTCTAGAAGAGGAAAACTGACGGAAAGCTGAAAAGTTTCGAGATGGTTTATCTGTGATGAAAAATTGAGCTACTTGGTCGATGATATATGCTTGAGAAATTAAATAACTTTAGTCTTCAACTTGTAACAGGTCTTTCCGCCAACCTTCTTTTAATACTCTTGGGGTAAAATTATTCTTTTTAACTGTTAGTTCTATTGAAAACTTTCTCTCGAAGAAAAAGACTTGATTTATGCAAATGAGTTGCTCTTTTTAGGCGTAGAAATTTAGGTACGGGAAGTTAGTCAATGAATAGTCGCTGGATGGTCGATTATCGACAATCCAGCAGGGCAGATGGGCAAAACATTACAATAGACGAAGAAGGGTGGCAGATGTTAAGGTGAAAGATCAAGCGTTGGTGCAAACACATCCTATGAGTTCGGCGAGAAAAAAGTTGGTTTGGAAATTTCTAGACTAAGTTTGAAGGTTGATAAGTGTAGAGAAAAACAATGTAGTCGTATGGAAAGATGGAAGCCTCTGACAGCAAATGTAGACCATGTACGAATTTATCACCCGAAAGACAGGAGTGATGGTGATGTAGAGACGGGCAGGTCCAGTGATGCAGTATCTCGAGAAGCTCAGGGAGAATCTGAGGTGATAGAAAGTCAGGCCAGGGAAGAAACCACTAACGGGAAGCAATCGTAGGGTAAAAGGAAACGACGAAGTTCAGGGTCGTCTTCTACACTCCCCAGGGAATTTCAGCACCTGTAATTGGCAAGCAGGGAGAAAAGACGACCACAGGAGAAGAGAAATTGGATGAAAAGATCACCACCGTCTTCACTGCAGGATGGCAGAAGTGCTGAAAAACGACCACAAGTAAGAGTGAACTGGAAAAAGAGGACAGTACCACCTTCACTGCAATCTCGACAACAGATCAAGAGGAGACCCAGGGGAGGTCGCAGCAAGGAAGGTTTGACATCCAGAGGTGAATCATCGACAGCGGAATCCAGGAAGAGTCCAGGAGAGGAGATAAGAAAGACAAGTCCCTATCCACTTAGAAGCCGAGCAAGAGCTAGCAAGAGACAAGAGGAGTCAGGAAAGACAAGTCCTTATCCACTCAGAAGCCGAGCAGGATCAATGATGAGTCGAGGAGAAGAGGCAGCAACACAACGAGCAGGGAGGGACGAGCAAGGCCATATATACAATTTACGCAGACGAGAGGATTATAGAAAATTAGGATTTGCCTCAAAAGCCAAGAAAAAGTTCATGATGGAGCAGTTCGCCAGGCGCAAAAGCCAAACATCGGCCAGCGTTGAGGTCCTCAGCGGCGACCCAACAGGGAGTCTTTAAGGCATGTGACTACCTTCGGAGCCCCTTTTTCTTAAATATATAAATTTTTAACAAAATAAACATTTTTTATTTGAAATAGGGAATAAAACTAGGAATTCGAATACAGTTTCTTCAAATTTAGAAATAATTTTGGATATGTTGGAAATTTTGAGTGAAATTTTATTGAAAAATTGCAGTTACGGTAAACCTTGTATTGAAAATTCTAAGTAATATATTCGAATAATATTTATACTCAGTACATAAGTAACATCATTATCTGTACTTAGAGCTATAAAACTGGTAATAATTTTGAAAGTTTTTAAAATATATCAATTTTTATGCAAAAGCTTTATTTTTTACAAAAAACTAATGTTATTTTATCACAAAAAGTGCAGTAATATATATAAATATGGACGAAAAGATTAGATTATAGTCCACAATACAGATACAACTAAATAAAATATTTTCTGAGAATTTCAATTCAATATCTTAAAAAGAATTCCTGTAGGGAACTTCACCGTGAAGCCAAAAATTGAAAAACATTGTTTCTCAGAAAATGCATTTAAAGGTTTTTATACAATATGAAAAATTTTCTACTAATAGAAAATTTTTTATAAACTCACCATATTTATAGCTCAAGCTCTTTTAAGCTTCATATTTAAATACAGTCGGACCTCTATATAACGAAGTCGCTAACCGGAAAAAAGTTCGTTATATCGAAAGTTCGTTATATAGAGGTTCATCTTTTAATATACTTTATAAACCACATAAAACAAATTTTAAATTCATAAACACCATATATTTAAAAAAAAAGTAATTATTCACACCATTTTTTAAATTAATACATGTTTATTTTATTTTTCTTACCCATCAAAAAGAAAGAAAAATTCCAAGAAAAACAAGAAAAAAGTGTCGAAGAATTCACTGTATTTTTAATATTAAGAAAATAATTTTATACTAAAATTAATGAATTTTAAGGACATTTTATAATTTAAAGCATACAAGTAACACTAAACATACATTATTTTATAATTAGAACACGGGGACACAGAACAACTCCACTGAGGGTGAAAGATGTTTCTAGTGAACTGGGCAATGGGGATTAAGGGTTGCATTTCTTGGACGAAACGTCCAGAACTCTATTGCTCTCGGCGAGTTAGGGTCTAATAAAACCAGTTCAAGATTTATGACCACCATAAAATGTGTTAAATGGAGAATAAATTGACATTTTTTCAGAAGTACTTTAAAAAAAAAGAACAAAACTTGAATCACAAAAGAAAAAGTTCGCTATATAGAAAATGCACTTCGCTATAGAGAGGTTATTTTACGAAGAAAATCGTGAACTGTTCAAGGTTCCAGGAAAAAGTTCGCTACATAGAAAAATTCGCAATATATAGAGGTTCATTACATAGAGGTTCGACTATAATTCGGAATTTTTTTTACCCTTTTGCTGTTTTCTGGAGAGTTTTTTGGGCTATACAATTGTCGCTTTTGGTGCAATTTTGATGAAAAATTGCAGTTACGATCTTTTACACAAAATTCTAATAAATGTATTCAAATAATATTTATACAGTACAAAAATAACATCTTTATAAATGTTAGGAACTAAAAGATTTGTAATACTTTTGAAAGTTTTTAAAATATATATGCCAAATTTTATGCAAAAAACTCGATTTTTTTTTAAAAAAATTAATGATCTTTTCTCATAAAAAAGCAATAAAGCACATAAATATATACACAGAGATTAGAGATGATTCATAACACAAATAGAATTAAATAAAACATGTTCTGAAAATTTCAATTCGATATCTTAAAAATATTTTGTGAAGGGATCTGCTTTCGGTTTTGTAAACTTCATTTCCGGTTTACTAATTATGCTATAACTTTGCTTCTACATATCGTAGAAACAAAAATAGTGAGTTTTTCGAATCTTAAATGTATGGGCTATAAAATAAAAACATAAGAGAAATTTCGGAAATTTTCACCAAAACTGCGAATTTTGGGTAATCACATACATACCTTAAAACAAGTAATATTTAAAAAGTAGTTTTTAAGTCAATTCCTACATAGATAAACAACAAAAAATTTTATTTTATCTACTTTTTATTAAATAGTTACAATTAATATAAATATGTATATACATAGGACAGAATCACAACATTAAGTGGTAATTAGTTTTTTTAATTATCATTTAAGTATCGTATTGTGTCCTTTTAATTTCAGTCCAACTGAATGCTTTAACACGTGAGAAAAAAACCTTTTCAAGTTTTGACACAAGTCGCCAAAAGGGTCGCTAAGTCGCCAACGTGACTGTATTTGTAATTCTTTAAATAATTAGTTTTAATCCATTAATTTTTATTAATTATAGTTAAATTATATATTGTATTGTCATCCAAAATGATCCTGTATATAAAATTTCAGCTCAATTCAGCGCTTTAAAATGTATTTTATTAACGATTGAATAAATTCCACCAAGATAAATAAATATACAAATATATAAATAAATAAATATACAAATATATAAATAAACAAATATACAAATATATAAATAAATAAATATATAGACAGTGAGAGCTAATAGTAGGAATTGAAAAGAAGGCCAGGTTGTACTGTTTTTTTAGTTCCTCTGACAAGCACCGTCAGGCCGTTTTTGCAGAAAGCAAGTCCGGTTTCATAATTATTTTCATGGAGCAAAAGTTGGTCACAAAGATGGGTGCATTTTTTTATCCACTTGAAAAATGAACTTTGGTATTAAATTTCTTCCAAATTTTGGAAAACATTTATTTTTTTACAATTGTTTTGCTAGATTTGTCTAGTAGGCGAGAAATCCTTGAATTATTTGTTTACATTGTATATTTGAATAATATGTATTCATTGTATGTATGTATATAATATCTGGTTTGGGATGCTACTAAGTAGGGACAAATAATTATAACAGTAACAGCGCTGCGTGAAAGGAAGGGGGGGGGGGGGTATTTTTGGAAAAAAACAGATGGTGTTTATATGTGAAAATGTGTATTTAAAATTTATTAGTATTAGAAACATATATATGATTGATTAGTGCTAAGAAATGTATGTCTTTATGTAGGGGTGTATTTTATTTATACAAGTGGCTTTTGTTCTCTAGGGGTGAGTCACTATGTCCAGGATCTTGATGTTCAAAGAAATAAGCTGATTAGAGTAAAATTACTGTTTAATGAAACATTAGATTATTTCCAATTAAATACTAATTAACAAACTTTATGAGTTATTTCATGGAGCATACTCTCAATTGTTGCTAAGCCTATCGACCACCACGTTGACCGAAAACGTGACCTCTCGTTCGTAAACCGGAGTCTGTTCCCCTGAAGTCTCCCTCGTTCCCCTTCGCTCTCGTTTCTCCCTCAAAATCCACCGTTCCGGGGATGGGATGCATATATTTGCTGGTAGCGCCATCTATTGGTGAGGTTGTAACATCACTGATCGGAATATATTTATATTCCCTAATACTTTAAATCATACATTTATAGTTGAGTAATAGTACAATGTATGTATTTACAGTTGAGTAATATTACAAATGTATGTATTTATAGTTGAGTAATATTACAAATGTATGTATTTACAGTTGAGTAATATTACAAATGTATGTCTTTATAGTTGAGTAATAGTATTAATAGTTGAGTAATATTACAAATGTATGTATTTATAGTTGAGTAATATTACAAATGTATGTATTTATAGAGCGGTAATATTACAAATGTATGTATTGATGCTTGAAAGATATTAAATGTACAGATGCAGGGATGCTGTTATGATTCGTTAGTGATCCTATTTCCATTTCAGGGTGACAGACCCTGATGTGAATAGCTGAGAAGAAGGTGCTGTACAAGAGAAAAATTGTAATAAGCAAAATGTGGCTCAAAATTTTGTAATTTGTTAATGATTGTATGTTACACGGCTTGGTTTTTTTTCCTCCAGAGAGGGAGGTTTTCCCCTAGTCCTAACCCGAATGAAGTATACTTGTATGTTGCATTTATATTAAACAGTTGTAACGGGAAGGCACATGTGTAATTGATTAAATTTAAGATAGGAAGTAGGTTAGTTGAATTTTTTGCGCGTTGTCGCGAGTGCGTAACAGCTCAGGAAGAATAACTTTACAATTTAGGGCAATTTCTTGAATCAGTATTAAAGTAACGTAAATTTTGTCGGGTCATTGAGATTCACCTATAAATCACGTCTTCTTTGCGGGAAGGGTGTTGTAACGGGTCTATCCGCGAACCTTCTACTAATCCTCTTGGGGTAAAATTATTCTTTTTAATTGCAAGTTCTATTGAAAATTTTCTCTCGAAGAAGCAGACTCGATTTATGCAAATGAGTTGTTCTATTTAAGCTCTGACATTTAGGTACGCGAAGTTAGTCGACCAGTAACCGCAGCACGGTTGATTATTGATAATTGGAGAATAAAAGGGATGAAATTGTCCTTAGGATTTACGACCGAAGATCGTACAATTAAGTAAGATATTCACGGTGAATTATAGCGTAGAAATCCAGAGAGCTCCTTAAGTAAGTGGAGTAAATTATATTTATATATTAAGTAGTCTTTAGCTGTGTGATTGCTCTTCTATTTAGTTAGAAAGTGCATTCCCTTCCTTTAGTTGAGTGAATTAAATCAAAGGGATTATAAATTTGAGTTTGAAACTTTTTATGGCTGATCTTTACTCGAACCCCAAACACCACAACAGCCTCTAATCGGTTGTTACAAACTCCAAGGAGCAAATACACATATGCTGTATATTTTTTTTTAGTATAAGATTAAAAAAAATTTTTAGATTACTATATTAATTTAGAAAATTTTCCTCCAATTAAACACAAACATTAAAATGATTTCCGACAAGGAGACTAAAAGTGTATAAAAATATAAAACAAATATGTATTATTAAATTATAAATATAAAAAAATGAGCTCATAAAAATAAGATATTTTACATTATTTGTTGAGTAGACCTTATATCTGGGCTACTATACATAAGCATTAATATTTACTAACATTATCTTTATACCGTATAAAATTACACTACAAAAGTATCAAAATAAGAGTATTAAATCCTCAAAATAAAGTAAAATAAAACATAAGATTCAAAAGTATTTACTGTATAAAATACTATCGATGACACACAACATGTAAAAGTATAAGTTTGTTTATACATAAAGTGTTTGTGTATTGACTTCTTTGTCTTGTAATTGAAACTTAGTAACCTTAATGATAGGCTATTAAGAAAGGGGGGCATAACTCAAAATTCTCCTTATTTCCAACCAAGGGTACGGACTTCTCCAAAGATGAAAACAGAGTAATCGAGAATAAAAACAGGAAAAAAAGGGTATTGCTTTGTGAGATGAGCCATGTCTTTTGCTAATCATAAGACCAATAATTATTTCTCATTGTGATACATCTCACAACAACATCAGGTAAAAAAAAAGAAAGTAATAGTAAAAGTGAAAAAGGGCGGGTCTATCTAAAAAAAGAAAAGGAAAAATAATTTTTTAAAATTATTATTAATTTATATGATTATTATTTATGACTTAATATTGATTCTTCGGTAGGATAATAAGCTCAATTTTGAAACGTGAAAAATTTAAGTAGGTTTTTTAGTTAAAGCATTGGGTTTGGTTATTTCATTAATAGGCTTAGTATTTTGTTTTTGTAAGTTAAGGTATTCGACTACGTTCGGAACCGTGATTTTGCAAAAGCGCGTAAATGGATAATATTTACGATATTTAGTGTCACTTAGATTAGAATACATGTATACAATTGTTTTAAGGACATTATGACAAAAAAATTATTTAAATACAATATTTTGGCAAAAAATTAACTTAGAATAACCTTTTTTCCAAATGTTCTCCTTTTGTAAAAAATGCTTCTATTGTATTAATATTTTGCCTGTATTCAGCTCAGACCTGTCTACAGAGGCTCCACTAGAATTTTTGAAATGCATAACTCGCAAGTCAGTTTATCCATGTTTTACGAAAACAGAAGGGAGAAATTTTAAGAAAATACGCCGATAATTATTTCAAATGGCTGTAACTCTGAAAATAATGTGAATTTTTCAAAAATCATAGTTGAGCCTCTGTACAGAGGTCTGAGCCATATACAGGCAAAATATTAATACAATAGAAGCATTTTTTACAAAAGGAGAACATTTGGAAAAAAGGTTATTCTAAGTTAATTTTTTGCCAAAATATTGTATTTAAATAATTTTTTTTGTCATAAGGTCCTTAAAACAATTATATACATGTATTCTAATCTAAGTGACACTAAATATCAGGAAAATTATCAATTTATGCGCTTTTTTAAAGTAATGGTTCCGAACGTAGTCGGATACGTTAAGTTTAGTCACAGTATCTGCAGAAATTAAGGATAAGGTGGATCCTATTTTGATGACAATGTTGACATTATCTTGTTTAGTTAGGGAAGTCATTTCTTGAAAAATGAAAAACCGGAGCAATTGATCCAAATAAATACGGAAAGTAGACCATCATCAGATGCCAATACTACTGAAAAGGCTTCATCTGTAGCTTTATTTTTGAGACCAAAATCAAATGCTCTCCAGAAGACACAAGTTCACCTGATAGTAGAGCTTCGTTGGGAGCCAGGCGGTTCTTCAAAGACGACGGCGACCAAAGAGGCGACCAACAGGAATAACTTACTTAGGCAGTGATGATGCTCCAGAAAAAAAAGAAAACTTCTAAAGACATGGATTTTAACAGCACCCATGAATCAAGACACTTTAAATGATCTCGGAAACTATCTGAATCTTCGATTCCAGACACTTCTGAAGCGTCATACAGAAAGTGATGCATCATCACGTTATGGTTCTAAGACTAGTTTGAGTGAAGATCAAAACAGAGATTATAAGAAGCTTTATGAAGATTTGAAGAGGAGAAATAAAAGGCTGAAAGAAACTTTGCAAGAAATTCGAGAAGAATTGGAAAAAATAAAGAAGCAAAATTGCAGGAATTATCTCAGAGCACTACTATAAAAGAAAATCTGTTAGTGAAGATGAGAAAAAGGAAAGAGGAAATTTGGAACGAAAATTATGTGGAATGTAAGAAGAAATTAAGAATATTTCGAAATTAAAGCCTGTAAATCAAGCTTTGTCACGAGTGGTGTGCAAATTATCCAAATAGCAAAATGAAAGATTAAGAGCTGACAATGATCTTTTAAGCGAAGAGAAGGCTGCTATTATTCGAGTAATAAGCAAAATATCACAGTAAATTAGGGTTTATGTGTCCCATTATTTGTTAAGATACAATTCATCTGTTTGTGGTGGATATTTTGTCTTCCACTGTGGTAAAACATCTTTTGAAGAACGGCTTGTTTCTTAAAATAAAATTTGTTATTTTTTCCAAAACTGAGGAGGGGATTTATTTTGTGAAATTCTCTTTAACAGTTAAATTACAAGTGGTGCTCAAGTTTGACTATTTTTGATTTGTAATGTATTGGAAAAATATAGTTTTCTCCATGGTATAAATATCAGATGCATTGCATTATTACTTGCAATTTCCTCTCGTTACTTAAATTGCAGTGCAGAATCTACGTAGTATGATCCGAAAGTTTGCGGACAAGGGGTAGAAAACCTTATCCTGAAGAGTTTACAGCACCGAAGCACATCTATCTTCAAAGTAGTCCCCTTGGGTGACAATACACTTCTTCCAGCTTTCGTATAACTTCTGGAAGCACAGCTGGAAGCCATTTTTCGCACCCTCCTATAAGATCTCTTGCGATGATACTTTCACTTCATCTGATGACACAAAACGACGTCCCTCCCTGTAATTATTTCTTCATTGAGGAGAACTGGCAAAAGTCACTCGGGGATAAGCTTGCTGAAAAGGGGATGTGGAAGCACGTTAGTGTGAGTTTCTGATGAGGAACTCTTTTACCAATTGGGATCAATGTGCTGCTGCTTTGTCATACAAAATCCACTCTGTCAGAACTGAGGGAACTTACGAGGAATGGATTTGTTCAAATGACGTCTTTGAGAAGTGTGTAGCCCCAGTGATTTGTTCAAGTATTTGGCAAGGATCTTTTCAAACACATTCAGACACCAACACAACATTTTCCTCGTTCTATGAAGTCTAACACCATACACCTTACTTAGCATTTCCAATGTCCCCATTGGCGTTTTACCTAAGCGTTGACAGAATTTAATGTTCAACGCTGTTCAAGAAAAGCCATCTTCCTTATATTGCAGAACAAAGCTAACTAGCTTCGGAAGATAACAGCTACTCGTACCGTTCGGTCACATGACAGGGATTAGACCAACCTGGGCAGATTGGGGACGGTTGGGAGAATCCATTTTAAATGGTTTAACTTTAGGTACTTGATTTCGTCCTCAGCAATGTTCGCAGTCCCCGAATTTTCGTATCGTACTACGTAGATAGTCCTTCTGTAGTAAATCCTGCCTGAGGTAGGTCTGACTGTTAAGTACTCGTTTAGGTAGATTACTTTTATACCTACATCTGTACATCTCCATATTTTAAATAAGAAATATGTCAGTTGTCTTTTACTTTTATGATTGCTTGTGTTAGGTTTTCTTTTTTTTCTCCTGATTTTTAAATGTTTTATATTTTATTCTGTGTCGTTGAATTCTATGTTTTGGAAGGTGCTACAGTAGAAGCAATTGGCTAAAATTAATTTATCAGGGCTCTATTTATATGTTATATTTTATTTAAATACTAAATTCTGAAGTTAACTGTATGTTGGGCTCACATCATTATTCAGAAGCTAGTTTAAGTCATGCAAGAAGGCTATGTTAACAGTAATGCAACATTTATAATATTTCCTTATATTTTCTCTTAATAATATTTATTACACTGTTAATTGATAAACATATCTAAATATTATTTTACGTTTTATTTATCAATAAAGTGTATATCATATTACTTGTTTTAAAATAGAATTTATATCTCGAAATGAGAGTTCTGTCTTTCTTTGGAGGAGCTGTTTTACTTACACACATTTATATCATATCAGATATTCAGATATAAAGCTTTATGATTTTTATTAATTTTATTTTATTATTTTCTTAGTACTTGTTATGTGTCCTTTGCCGGCCCTTAAGACTTGTACCAATGATTTTGATCCCTACCCTGATGGGTAGTTCCGTAACAATAAGCCGTAACTTTTGGATAAATTATGCCCGGACACCCTGTATATATATATATATATGTATGGGATGAATCCCCAACCCTTCAAGTGTCAGTTGGGGTTAAACCTATCAGAACAACTCAGCCCGTCTCCCGCATAAAGACTGTGATGAACTTACAAACTACGTGAACGAACTACGGACGCACTGGCTCCTGATCGACGCTGAAAATAGGACTCGTTTTTCATGGCTTGGAGTGCAGACTGCTTTGTTGAATATTGAAATAAAATATGATATGATATGATAAATGGCTGAACATTGCATTTCTTCTGTGAATCTAAGAATTACTCCAATATATATATATATTTAGTGGTGTACATTATTTTGTCAGATAGCCATGATTTTGTAGAAGGCAATGTACATAAGTCATTTAAAAATAGAAAATAAGAGAATTCATTGTAAGTTAAATTATTTAAATAATTTGAAATTCGTTAATTGTTTATTGCAATGAGTTTTTCACAAAATGTCGTGCAATTCGTGAAATATTTAGTAACTTCCCTTTTAAATGTGTTAGAGACACTAACTATATAAGTCAGTTACAAAATTGTATTTCTATTTAAATTATTCCTTGTTAAGAAAAATAAATTTTTAGAGCCTCTAGAAGGAAATGTTACTAACATGTAAGCAAAAGTATATATTTAATTTACGATTTATTTGCATGTTTTGAAATTTTTTTAAAAAAGAAACAAGCTATCTGAAATTTAACGAATTATATATGCATACATTTGTGCTTTATACATTTTGCATATCTTACCTTAATATAAAAAAAGAGATAAATGAAAATTAAACATTACACACTAATACAATAGAGTCATTTTTTAATTTTAATAAGGGAAATCTATCCCATAGAAATTAAAAAAGAATCGTAACATATTTCAAATCAATCAACAACTTTTCTTTAAAAAAAATGAAGTTTGCAAAACTTATTTTTTATTTTTATGTAAATGGAGGTAAGAGCTAAAAGAAAATAAATAGCAGTTAAAAAAAAATCTAATAAAAAATATGAAGAATTTAAGTAACCCCTTTTTGCTTATCCGCTAGATATTTAACATCCCAAATGTTTGCCTTTTCGTATTTGCACGCAAGTCCTAGAAACACTACAAATATTGATAAAATATAGCGGCCTGGTTGCAAAATTGAATTATTGCCTTTTTTTTAAAGAAACGTTCCATCGTTAGAAACTATAGAGCATTAATTAAAAATACTTCTTTTTTCTTATATTTTTTTTATTTTTCTCAGTATCTACATACATTTTTAATGTGAATGAATATTTTCTAAACATGAAAACGTTCTAAAATATTATTAAAAGTTTATTGTACTCTTGATTTTATACACAGCTTAGAACTCATCACCATAAATAATACACTCCTCCCCTCCCCTTCACCCTCTTATCATAATTAAAATTGCTACCAAGATGAACAAACCACTATATTTTTAAAAATACCCTTTTAAATAACCCCGACCTAATAAATTCGAATGTCATCCTATCTGCCGTGCTTTCCATAAATAAAACTGTGCAAATCTTCTATCAACAAGTGGTTGCACCCCCAGGATCCAACGTTAAAGACCCTCCACCCCTTGGAGCTCCCCTTCGCTCATGCGCACGACTCCAGCGCGGGAAAAGAAGAGATTCCTTCTCCGCAGCCGAAAGGGTCACATTTCCTTTAAATTCCGTGAACCGGCGTTCCACAGAAAAGATCGTTTGCTCTCTCTGACATCGTTATTTACGTTTCGATGGCTAATGAGACCATGATTTCGAGTGGGGTGGTGCCCCCCATGCCCCCCAGATATCGTTTGAGAGATCTGATTTTGGGAGACTTCGCTTTCGGGGATGACGGCCAGCGGTAAGTGATTTAAAGCATCCTGTATCATTTTCTCCTCTGCCGCGCCGCGCTGCGTTTTATTCGATAAGTTTTACAACAAAGAACTGAAGTGGAGTGATTTCAGAAAGCACGAAATCGTTTGTTTATTTTTTTATGCGTTCTTTTTTCCTGACCAGTGGGGATCGATGCCCCCCCCCTTTTACTTTTTTTTTTTTTTGTATATGTATTTGGGATGAAAAAAGAATAGAAAAATCGTTTGGTTGTTATTATTACTTTTGTTTTCGCTTTCGGGATCATTTAAGCTTATGGGTATTTAGAACATGATTCTTTTGAGTTTGGAAGTGTTTGGAAAGAGGATTCTAGAATCACGTAGAAAGGCCTACTTTTCTACAGATGGTTGAATTATTTTAGATTCTTTTTTTTTTACTAATAGAGGAAGTGATTGTTTTATTTAACTAAAACACCAAGAACGTTCTAGAATTAAAAGGAAATAATTTTTCTACACACAATTGTAACATTTATTCAAATATTAAATTTAATGTTTTTGATCAATTGATTTATTTACAATTGAGATATGTGCATTGTTAAGCAAATTTACTATTTTCAAACTGATGTAAAATCAGAAAGCCGTTAAGCAGCAGTATTCTAAAAGATAATAGACATATTTTTCACACACAGAATTACAGAAATAACTGATTCGTACTGAATAAACTATCTAGCCCTTTTTTTGTTATAAAAACAACTAATTTTACTAAAAAAAAATATTGGCCATTTAATCATCTTAATTTTCGTGGATGAAACAATGCATAGCATGAATAGAAAACACAAGCCATTCTGAATTGAATAGCTTACACATTTGCTATTAAATATAATAAATTACGCATTATTAAAACGTTATGTTATTTGTATACGTGCATGTATATACGGTAGATGTCAGCATTTATACATTACTTGATGTATGTACGAAATATTTGCTAAAATATCATTATTTCTCAAATACACGAGCAATTGTCGACATTCAGCATGCATTGGAAAGTTGAATGTTGAATAAATATATTTTTATTGCATTAGGGGGACACAGTACGATTCGATTGACAAAAGTTGATCAAAAATTAAATCAGATTTTATAGCTTAAATTATTTCTTATATATATTTTCTATAACTTCACAAAACTTGAAAGCTCTAAGTTAAAAAAAAATTCTAGAGTTATGATAACTTTTATTTTGGTTTGTATTCACATCCCAATGAAAAATAAAATCTTTATCTGAAAAAGGAAAAATACTTAGTTTACTTTCATTTAAAATGTTATGGTGTTTATTCCCAATTGTGCTAAATGCTTGATATTTTTTTAAACTATTGTTAATAATATATGTCACAAAAGTTGGTATCCATTTTTGAATCAAAGCAATACTTATTTTTTAAAAAAATAATTGAATTTAGAGTTTTACATTTTTTTAAGGAATTTTCAATAAGCATTCATAAAAAAGAGTACTGTACGAATACCAATCATATTATCACAAAACTCATGCTAGTTTTTGATATATACATAGTTTTAACAACTTTTAAAGCAAATTTCATGTTTGTACGTTAATTATTGCAGGAAGAGTAGCATTTTAAAATCGAATCATGAATTTTTAAATGTTTCTTTAAAAATCTAAATAGTCAGCTTTTTGTGGTATTTTGAGCACAAAAACTGTGCGTATACACAAAAGACAACCAAAACATTTGTGAAAAATAATAAATTAAAGATTGTTTTACAAATCGTACGATGTACCCCTAACAAAAAAAGAGCATTTTTTTTAAATATGTGTTACACATAATCGGAGAAGTAATTTTATGGCATACGTCAAAACAGGAGAAGGCTTAATTAACAGCACATTTAATAAATTGCTTAACCTTGTATTTTGAATAAGAAAAAAAATAATAATACCAGCAATAAAGTTACTCACAAATCACGGGGGATTTAATTTATACAATATTTTTGTAATAAAAACTGAATTTAGTAAAAATCTATAGCTGTTGCAACAGCATTTAATCATTGGACTCTGTTTATTTATTTTTTTTAAAAGCCTCATTCTCTACTTCTTGATTTAATTGCAGCTGATTCTATCAGTGATTTATATTTTCGACAATTCGATTTATATATTCTCATCGAAATAATGATTGTTTAATCAATATTAAAAATAGCCTAATATCTCTAATTACAAATATTAATTCCGATAAAGAAAAGACTGTTTGGATGTATATATATTTTCAACTTCTCACTAAAAAGCTTTATTTACTTATTAGTTGGGAAAAGTTTGTAGATATATTGTAAAAATTTCAACTCCCGGTTTTGTATTTTATTTATAAAATGAAGTGTTATGTAAAACATTCAACACTGGTGCAACGCTGGATAATTAGCAGTCCTTTCGACCCCCGTCACAGCTTATCTGTGCTTGTCGACGAATATACCGGAAATGTGATTCAAATGTATTATAATACTACCAAATATTCAATCTTTCACTGACGTATTTGGCTCGTGTCATCGGACAAAACATTCACCAGAGTATATATTGATATTCTATCTATTTGTGTATATGTTACCGTTAAAGTGTGAAATCCCTTATTTCATAGAATAACTTGATATTTCGTGAAATAACTAAACAAGTCCATTAAGGTATCCAACTTCGTTCGGAACCGTGATTTTAAAAAAGCGCTTAAATGGATTATCTTCATGATATTTAGTGTCACTTAGATTAGAATACTTGTATAAAATTGTTTTAAGGACATTGACAAAAAAAATTATTTAAATACAATATTTCGGCAAAAAATGAACTTAGAATAAACTTTTTTCAAAATGTTCTCCTTTTGTGAAAAATGCTTCTATTATAATAATATTTTACCTGTATACAGCTCAGACCTCTGTACAGAGGCTCAACTATGAGTTTTGAAAACTTCACATTATTTTCAGAGTTACAGCCCATTGAAATAATTATCGGCGTTTTTTTCTAAAAATTTTTCCGCTCTGTTGTCGTAAAACATGGATAAACCCACTTCTAAATTATGTATTTCAAAAATTCTAGTTGAGCCTCTGTACAGAGTTCTGAGCTATATACAAGCAAAATATTATTATAATAGAAGCATTTTTCACAAAAGGAGAACATTTTGAAAAAAAATTATTCTAAGTTGATTTTTTGCCAAAATATTATACTTAAATAATTTTTTATTGTAATACTATCCTTAAAACAATTTTATATACACTTTTTAATCTAAGTGATACTAAATATCATAAATATTATTCATTTATACGCTTTTGCAAAATCACGGTTCCGAACGTAGTCGGATACCTTAAAGTATATAAAACTGTCGAATTCTACAGTTTAACTCTTTATATATATATAATCTTTATTCTTAAGAATGCCTATTCATATATCATCTTTATTCTATAGAATGCCTACACTTTGATGATTAAAATATGACTTATGATGATTAAAGTTGACTGATTATTAAAATATGAAATACGGCACTCGAAAGCCCTTTAAATAGGTTCCAGCTGATTTAAGTCAGCTTTTAACCACTTATAGCTGCTTTGCTATTACGTGTGTGTACGCTTCATTTCGTTGCTTTTGGACGATTTATTTATGTTAGCGTTTTACACATTTGAGAGATTATTAACAAATATTTTTGCAAACTGTTTTCAAGCAATGACTTCTGCAGAAATGGCAGACTAAACTGTAAATAAGTAAGATTTAATTCAAGAAAGACTTGATTCTTTATTAAATAAGCATGGGACAAAGGAAAAACGGGCAGCTCATACTCGTGAAAAATTATTAACTTCGATAGCAGAAGTAAAAAATGCTAAAAGAGCACAGAAAAAAAGAGTACCACGTGAATATAAGTTACTCCAGCATTATGATATCCTTGAAGTTTAAGGAGTCGAAAAGTTTATTGTGCCAGTAATAGATGCAAAACATATTCTTTTTTTCTCTTTCTGTTTAACTAATGTTAGTGATATGAGTAATAATAAATTATATCATCTGCTTTTCCTTATTATTTATCAATTAATCAACAGAGATATATACAATGTACTTTTTGCGAGAGGTTTTAGATATGTATGATCAATTACTTTATAAAATAACTTTAAAATTGTTTATTTTTTACTTTAACAGTCCCTATAATTAGTTATTTCATAGAATAACTAGGTAAAGAATGAAATTTTTCATCTATTATATATAGTTTAACTCTGACTTGTCTAGTTATTTCATGAAATACCTATAATTATTCTATAAAATAACTGAATTATACACTTTAATGGTAACATATATATTGTATAAATCAACTCTGAAACTTTTCATGAGTATTTTTGATATCATGGGAAAAATTGCATAAATTTTTTATGAGATTTCTAAACAAAAACATATTTAAAGAATTTACTTAATTATTCGTTAGGTTGGATTGTGGTTATAGGGAAGAGAAAAAGAATTATTATTAATTGAAACCTAACCGGATGCAAAAAAGATGTTCTATGGTATGGGAATTAGAAGGAAAGTAATTTAAAAATTTAATATTGTGTCACAAAGGGGTTGAATTTCTGAAAAGATGGAAAAAGACTTAATTTTCGTTAGATGATTTCAGATTCAAAATAAAACTATTTTTCGACACTATAAATAAAACCAAAAACGAAGATTATTGAGAAATGAGTACTCAGTAGTACTACGAACATTGCAACATTTTTCGTAACACCAGCTCTCGTTGCACCATCCAATCATTCCGATCCAAGCTTTTTTTCCGTCTTCCATTTTATCGTGCACTGTCACTTCAACCGTAGGCTTTTTTTCCCTCGAAATTTTAATTCTAAAGAACCTGTGAAATGTACCCGATTTTTTTTCTTGTTACTATTTTGAGTTATATTCTTATCGGAATAAATGTCAAAAAATATTAAAGAACTCGTTTTTCTTTAACAAGAACTGCTTTGACTTTTACCATAAACAAAGCTCAAATACCTGAATTTCATTCCCCTTGTGGCAGTACTTCATAAATATTGATTTTTTATTTTATTTTTCCCTTCATTCATATATGAGAGAACATTTTTCCTACATAGGTACAGGTTTTGAAAAACAACAAAAAAATTTTGATCCGTTCTATTGTTCGTACTGTTCATAGAATTTTTTCACATACTTTATAACCATTTTATGTTTCACATGCAAATTGCATAATATATTTGAATAGGAAAAATGAATAGAGCTATCTTGTTTATTTTTACGTAGAGTTTGATATCATTGACTTTTGTTTTGTTCCTAAGAATATAACGATGAAAAATAATTTGAATTAACTTTTTTTTTCAAGAACGTCAACAAAAGCAGTTTTGTTTAAAAAAAGCTTGGAAATTTTTTTACTTTATTTTATTTATTACGTTAAAGCAACTGTATTTTATGTAAATTTAACTAGAAATAATTTCATTTTAATTAAAGCCACTGCTGTCGGCTAAAGCTCTTATTCCCAAGTCTATTTTTACACCACCATTATTAGAAATGTGAAATTTTTAAAAACAGTGTTAGACATTTCACTTCTCCCTATTTCAGAATTTCATTTTGTCTTGTTAATTATTGCGTTACAAGGGCTTGAAAATATTCGCACTTTTATTTTTTGCATAATTATGTTATTAACATAGATTAGACGAAGTAAATTATTTTAATTTTGTTGCTTAATTTAATCGTTTGCTCCAGTGGCGAAAAAATAATGATTTTTTTCTTGAATAAATTACACGATGTATAATTATTCCGAACAGATTCGAAGAGTTTATTTTAAGAAAGTAAGAATTAAATTTGCAGTATTTTTTTAAAAATAAAACATTTAACGAGTAAAGAATTTTTCAAGTTGTCCACTTCTTTCTCTTTAGAAAGTAATATAAATTTATATTCGAGTAAACATATATTTAGAATAACTATTTCTTTAAACAACGATAATGTTCGTGTAGCAAATTATTTTTATTTAAAAAAGATATGGTTTATGATAAAAGACAGAGAAAATTGCGAGTATATCCTAAATTTCTTTTCTACCAAACATTCCGATTCAAAAATTAGAATAAAGAAATTAAGCATTGCACTGTCTTATAAAATGTATGATCTGTAAAAGTAAAAAAAAAAACAACAAAAAAAACTGACATGTACTAAAAGATTATAAAGTGGTCACAATAAGCTGACGTATTATATGGCTTTTTTTACCGCTGTAAATAATTAATATATATTTTACAATTCAAGTTATTCAAACAATTGAAAAATATTTCCAAAAGTGATTAAAAAATATTAGAATATCTGCAAAATTTTGTGATTAGTCAGCGTAGGAAATTTTCATTAATTGTACCTCTGTAAAGCTAGTACGCGTTTAAAGGCAGGCTTGAAAGTGAGTATTAGTTGATTTGGAGTTAAAGGTATGTAGCCCGAAAAATACATCAAACTGTATTAATTCAGTACTCACTTTGTGTAAATTAGTCAATAAATGATTGTCAAAAAATAATCCTCTCCTGGAACTGTGAGTAAAGTTTTATGAAGTTATTTTAAAAATAATCCGGAAAATAGTCGCCGTAAATTCTTAACTACTCTGAGATAAAACAGAGTACCGAGACCACTTTAGAAGCTTGATATTCATGAGTAGAAAACGGCGAGAACAATGAGAGAATGCCTCAACATCTACCACATCGTTGCAACTTCATTTTTCAATCCCGTGTATCTAAGGCAAAGCCCCTACTCACTTGCAGCAAAGAGAGCCAGAGTACGATTGTGCAAAGTCAGGTTACATTAGAATACACAGGACAAAAATAACATGCCTTTTAGCGATGAATTAGTATTTGGTTCTTACTGCAGTCCGTGTTTGGCGTGTCAAGCAAAGCATTTTTTACTACAGTTTGAAAAGTTCAATGAAGTTTAAGGTATCCGACTACGTTCGGAACCGTGATTTTAAAAAGGCGCATAAATGGATAATTTTCATGATATTTAGTGTCACTTAGATTAGAATACATGTATAAAATGGTTTTAAGGACATTTGGACAAAAAAAATTATTTGAATACAATATATTTCGGTTAAAAATTAACTTAGAATAACCTTTATTCAAAATGTTCTCCTTTTGTGAAAAATGCTTCTATTATAATAATATTTTGCCTGTAAATAGCTCAGACCTCTATACAGAGGCTCAACAATGATTTTTGAAAAATTCACATTATTTTCAGAGTTACAACCATTTAAAATAATTATCGGGGTTTTTTCTTAAAATTTCTCCCCTCTGTTGTCGTAAAACATGGATAAACCTACTTCTAAGTTATATATTTGAGCATTTCATTTTTTTTAGCTATAGACAGGCGAAATATTATTATAATAAAAGCATTTTTCACAACAGGAGAATATTTTTAAAATGGGTCATTCTATGTTCCTTTTTTGTTAAAATATTGTACTTAAATAATTTTTTATTGTAATACTATTCTTAAAACAATTTTATATCATTTTCTAATCTAAGTGACACTAAATATCATAAATATTATCCATTTATACGCTTTTGCAAAATCACGGTTCCAAACGTAGTCGGATACCTTAAAAACCGTTCCATGATTTTGAGGTTTATATGAGCTCTGAGTTCATAGGAAAGATATTTATTTCTTAACGGGGTGGGTAAATTCCGATATATGCATGGAAATATTAGAGTATTTTATGTTTTATCATCGGAAAATGTTTTTGAAGTTGACTTTATCTTCTAAAACAATCTGCATCTTACCACACGTTGAAGGTCACCACTGATTGACTAAGTACAATAAAATAGAACTGTTTCCTCTTGGCAGCCCTCTTTTCCGATTTAAACTTCACAGATAATACGTAAAGATTAATGAAAAAAATACCTTCAATATTTAGCTCTTTAGGCAGAAACGAACTTATAGAAGAGTGAAAAATACTACAAAATATTAGTGTACAGTATACCAAATCTTATTCGTGACGATATTAAGGCAAAGAGAGATGTTATTATATAATAATTGTTCAAAATGTTTTTCATTTAAATTGATTATGTTGGTTTTTTCTGCATATTGTTCTAATTTTTTGAATCACCGTGACGAAAATTCTAATTTCTTAAAAATTTTTAGAGGAAAAAAAGGCACAAAGCCTTGTAGTATATCAATTTACTTACATTATGCTCTTTATAATATATAGAATGTAATTCAATTTTTCACTAACGGTGCTGTTTTAAGCTACTTGAGAACATTGGAAACGGACCTTGTAATTTTAAACCTTTGTGAGGTTTGAAACTCCACTTTACAATTCTCAAGCATTCATTTATATCGAAAAAAAATCCAAATTTCAAACGTCTTTGCACTTTATTTCACATTATTCTAATATTTTGAACTGGAGTTGTCGATTATTCCTTCTTCTATGGTATGGATTAGAATGTGATTGGCCAATTTAATTTAATTTTCCATTATGTAATATCTGTCAAGTATGCTAATGTTTAAACATGTGCATGTAACAGAGCAGTGGACAAGTGTATTTACAGAGATATAATTGATATTCACAGTGGAATTAAACATTTACAATTTTTTTGTTAAATTAAACTTTTGTGCATTATTTTAAACACTAATGGATATTTTGGTCTAAAATATTCAAGATTTATGGAATTTGTTAATAGAAATGAAATAAATGACTGACAAAAATTAATGATAGATATTACTGAACAAGAATTGCTGCAACTTGTGTTGAAAGGTGTGTTCTAAAAATCACCGTTTTTAAGGTTTTGATTAGATTTGGTCCCAGGTAGTTTTAATAGGACATGACTTAAAAGAATTCTCAACATATTTTTAAAATGATTTTTATTACTTCTTATAGCTTTAAAGACAATAATCTGGATTATAGCTTTGGTGACCACCTTTACAACACCATTAGATGAACTAATAAAATATTGAAATCTGTTTCTATGAAAAAGGTGAAATTTATTTCGGAAAGATATAATTTTGGAGTGCAATGTCTGTGAATTCTATAAACTAAAAGAGAAAATGATTCATATATTAAATCTATTATTAAAACTTATTTTTTAGTTTTAGATATTAAATTTATTTTTGTCGAATTAAATGATTTACGCCTATGTTGCTACTGAGAATCTGTACCCCTGCTTCCTATTGAAAACTGTCATTAGCTTTCAAGGAAAAAAAAATACGTTAATGAAAAATGTTTCAGCTTTTCTTTTGCCTTTACAAGCTTTATGTGTAATTTATCCGCTTTTGTGTTGAATCCTGATGCATAAAATACAAGTACGTACTTCAAATGAAACATTTTTGAGTGAAATTACATCATTTCTAATTTTAAAAACCGAAATAATTTTAATTAGCGTGAACACAAAGCCCGAGTTAAATGTATGACGTCACGAACGCGAGAAGAACGAACACAATTTAATTCGTTTTAAATTCCTTTCACTTTAAATTTCGTCAAATGGTATCGTTTGTCGATAATGGAATGAAGGAATCTTTTGTTTCGTCGTTTGCAAATCTGGAAATAACTGTCGTTAACTTAATTGAATTAAAATAAAACCTTTTCAGTCTAATTCAACCGATTGGAAAATCCTGATTTTTATTACTTTTAGGCAATGATTCTAAACAAAGTTGCTTGATCTCCGGAAAAGGTTAATGCTATTAAATGGTTGTCTATGACCGTACAAGTTAATTACATGTGATTGAACTAAAGGATTTATCAGCATTCACGATGGCCATCTGTCTGGAATAATTATACTCTGTTCAAATAAGTTAAAATCATCTGATATGATTTCTACTTAATTAAGTTGTATGTTTAGGAAAGTATGTTAGTCCAAAGGAATTTTTTTTAAGTGGGATGTTAGAAGAAATCTCCAGAGATTTTCTAAAAGCAGTTGAAATTGCATTTGTATTTGAAATTATAATGGTGCTATAACTGTTAATTGCACGTAAATACTTGCAAATACTGAAATAAAAACGTTTTCTCTAGCTATTTCTTATTATGTTGTTCATTATTTTTTTTACATTTATAAATAAACGTATGTTAGCTATGAACTAATCAGTTTGAAAATTTGAAGTCTCTAGAGCTTTTAAATTGGAATGCAATTCTACAAATTTTTTACTTTCGATATTTTTTCAAGTGTTCTTTTTTTTTTTTTTATATAAAATCATCCATAATATGATTCACCCCTCTTTGATATTTTAAGTAGTATTTAGTATTCTATACCATGAAGTGATTCAGAAATAATTTCTTATTTGCGCGGAAAATCAATCAAATACAATTACATACATGTAATTTATGTTTATATAAGTTCTATATGAAATTTTTGACAGGTTTTCTGAAGAACTTGATATTTTTAATATGCTTTTTAATCTTTATTATTGTAAGTTTTTACAGCTTTTGAACTCTTTAGATGTATTACTTATTATTTTCAATGTTTTCAGTGTCATTATTTTGCTTTTTTTATTCTTAATGGCGATTTACTGATTATATTTATCTTTCCAATTGTGTTTTTGTAAAAAGTTTTTAGTTTTTTTGCTTCTTGTTTTTAAAATACCATACAACTAAAGATGCAGTCATTTTCTGATGGTAATTTTTCAGATAAATTGGGTGGTAAAGCTAGAAAAATGAAAATGTTTTTTTTAACATCATAACTTCTAACAACAAATGAAAGTCGTTTGTTTTTTCCACCTTTTTTTCAGAAAGAATGATAAGGTCACGAGAAAACAGCAATAACAGGATTCTAAATAATATTGCACACATGATTTTGTGTAAATGTTTTTTTTTTCTATTATGAATTCTCTAAAACCATGTATGAAAGCAAAATGTACTGATATGAATTGATCAAGTAAGTCTTTCTTTTCATATGTTAATCGACTTCGATTGTGGCTCAGTTTGTTTCGAAACCTTTGTTTGTGGTCAATATGGAAGTTTTACTGTATTTTGAGAAAAAAGACCAAGAATGCGTAATTGATCGAATGAACTCAAAAAGGTATCTGTTAAATGCATAATTCTTTTGAAATTTAATTTTGGCGTATATTCGTACAGAATCACCTTTTTTTCACTTCTTATTAGCAAATTCTTGATTATATCAATGCTATTACAACCTTCCAGAAATTTAGGTTAAAATTTCAGGTGAAATACAACTAACAGAATCTAAACTATTTAATTTCGTGTTTCTTGCATTTATTTTTACCGTATTCACATTGATTCAGTTTTAGGAAATTTTGCAACAACTAAATTGTAAAAGACAGATTAATTTTTGTTTAGTGAAAAACACCTTAAGTGAAAATTTTGTCAAATATAAATGAAACGACGCCCAGTGGCCGAGTGGTAGCATATGGCTCTTCCAAGCCACATATCCAGGGCTCAAACCTCGGGCTGGGCAAAGTCGACTCAGCCTTTCATCCCTTCAGTAGTTCGATACAACGAATATCAAGTTTACTTGAGAACTAAACAATGGAGGTTTCACGTCAGACTGATAATTTGAATGGAACGTCTACTCATGAGCTTCAGCGCTCAAGGTCACGATAACTGAGATGAGCACAGTGTGGTTTTGGATCTCCATGGGATGCTGTGCCTCTGATTTTAGTTTTTATAAATTAAACATTTGTAATTTTTACGACAGAAGAAATCAGATGTGTTATCAAAAGAATAAATGAAGCAACGTAAGAGTCAGCTACATATCTGATAGATAGCATTAAAATGCACACATCTTTATTTATACATAAACATTACAATGTTGTTGTTGTTACCAATGCCACCTGATCGGCAAAGGCCAGATCGAGGCCCACGAAATTCCTCATGGTAAAGGGCTAAGTGACGCCTGTCGTTAGCCATAGCTTTGAGCACCATACAGGTGACAGTACGATTTGGCTCGATTCCACCCCAATTTAGAGGGAGAAAACTCTGGGGGTGGTCAGAGACCTCTCACCTCTCTTCCCCTTTCACCAACCTCACGAGAGGACTTGCGGCTCGACGGCTATTTAGAGTACCCCCATGCCACGCAGGCACTATACATTTACAAACATCCATGTCTTCTCCGGGATTCGAGCCCAGTCCCTACGGCACAGCAGTCAGCGTCGCTAACAACTATACCGGATGGGCGACTAACATTACAATAAATGCTACATACATATACGTATATATAAATATAGTCCCACAATACTATATGCTAAATTCCTGTGTAATTCTAAATAAGTAAACCAAAAATAGAAGTAGAACTCAGTGGCGCACACAAGGGAGGGGGGCCTGGGGGTCCGGAACTCCCAAAGCCGTCGATTTTTTTTATCGATTATAATTCTAAGTATATAATACGTAAAATTTGATTAAGTATTTCTTATTAATGATTAATTTTATTAATTAATGCTAATTATTTATTCAATAATTAGTTTTTTACTGTGTTTTGTTCCCGAAAATCGATAAAATCAAAAGGAGCAAAATACAAGAATGGTGTACTTTCGACCCCGGACCCCCCCTGAAAAATTTCTGTGTGCGCTACTGGTAGAACTAGAAAGTATAAATCAGAAATAAGCTACTCACAGTAGTACAATAGCAAATCCTACGCTTTAAGAGCAACATATATATACATATATTGCTTATCTTTTATCTTTTATATATATATATCTTTTTTTTTACACTGTCTTTTCTTATACGACTTTGAAATAACATGGTGCATGAATTAAACGATTTTTTTGACACAAATTCTTTGCTCTAACATGAATCCCAAAAAATTTGGGGATTTGAGTCCTTTGGAAGACGCTCTGATCAAATTTTAGACAGCTTATGATAATAAAGAAGTCGATAATATCGAAAAGATGAAGTTCAGCTCTAAACAACTGATTTAAGTCACGAGGACTTGAAATTTGCTACAAAGAGGGAACAACATTTTCTTACTTATAATCCTGACATAAAGCGTGCATTAATATTTCAAGCAAGCATAAGTTTTGTGTAGCAGGATATCAAGAATTATGTAAGCAATTTGAGGGGGGAAAAGACAGCCACTAACAACAGATTTTGTAAAGTAAAGTAATGTAAAAAAAAAAAAAACTGGGGCCGTTTATAACGAACGAAATTTTTCATTTCAATCAAAACCGATAGTAGTGCTACACATATATGACACACTTACTGATGATAGAATTTTTGATCCAGTTTGTAATTAACGTACATGCTTGTCATTAAGTAGCGATAAATAGTTATTACTTAGTAGCTTCAATCCTAATTTCAATTTTGATTTTTTTACATTGTATGTATTTATAGACTGAATTTTCACTATTCACTAATTAAATTTTTTTTGTAATAAAAATAAATAGTTTCTGTTTTATAAATCTGTTACAGGGATTTTATTATTACTTATTAATATTATTATATTTATTATTTTTTAAAGATTTTTTTTGGGAAAAAATATT
Organism: Trichonephila inaurata madagascariensis; assembly: GCA_019973955.1. Taxonomy (NCBI): domain Eukaryota; kingdom Metazoa; phylum Arthropoda; class Arachnida; order Araneae; family Nephilidae; genus Trichonephila; species Trichonephila inaurata. The sequence goes on from BMAV01019222.1 coordinate 64,974, forward strand.
TACAGTTTTTTCATCTTACATGATTTTTTTTAAAGTTGTAGAACATATCCCCAAAATTTACCATACGTCGCATCTATTTTTTTACGCGTTTTTTTTTGCACAGTTTCTAAGCAACATATCTACCATGTAAGAAAAGAGTTGGCTATATTTGTGTACATGAGAAGTATACTCACTTGACTTCAGACGTTTTATTGGTAGAATATACTCATTTGTTGCAGTTGTTGAAGAATCAACGAAACTTCTTGTTATTTTAGTTGCACATATATTTAGTTAATTAAATCACACAGAACACGAACAGTGACGAAACACAACACAAAGAAGACACGTAGACATTATAATGATACATAAAAGCATCTTTTGTTCGCTTCCTAGTTCTGAGCATTTTTAGTTTTCTCAACCGGAAGCTTTTAGAATCATGCGATTTCTGGAAAAGATTTGTGATTGGTCAGAATACGCGGATGATTCAATGTTGCATTATTTTATTTTAAAAACGCGAACAAGGCAGGTATTTTTAGGAGAAAAAGCTGCGGTTATCTGTATATTTTCTGTTATTTGGTTAAGCTGAACATTAATTGTCACGTGAAGCCTTGGAGGGCTCAAAACTACTATGAATTACGTAAACTCCTTCGAGAGAAAGTTTGAGTGGGGAATTATTACATATATACACATATACGCAACTTTGAAACAGTTTGTATTTATTTAGAAACTTCTCTTCTTCCCTCTTTTTGTTTGTAATTTGATTTTCTTATTATAAAAGTTTCCTTTCGCCATGCAGTAACAACAACAAAAAACGCAATTTGTGTTTTTGATGGTGGCAATTCAATCGTAATAGGGGGGCAATTGAGTTCCGGGGCGTCCAGGACGAATAACATCTTACTAAACAAGAAATCTAGTCATTCCACTCCCCATGATGACTAAATCTCGTTCAATGCGAAGCAATTCAATATTTTCTATTTATTTCCGACTAAACAACTTTCTCTGTGTGTTCCAATTCCAGGAGCTTGCGAATATTATGGAAGAAATGGTTCTCTATTCTAATGCACTTGTTGACAGATTTCGATTTTAAATTATTTATGGAGAAATATTTCACCACAAACCACAGCTTAATATGAAGACATTTCTTAAGAAATACAATCTAACTGCAAATTATTTATTCAATTTTGGTACGCCAAAAGAAAAAAGTGGCTCCATATATTTTTAAAAAGTGTGGTACCAAATGGTATAATCGAAAAGGCGTTTTAAAAACATTTAGCTGTTGCATTTTATATCATTAAAATCTACACATTATGGTTCATTATTGTTATTTTTACAAGAAAATTGATTCATGTATGGTATGTTTATTATTTTTATTCAAACATTGAAATTTTGAACACGAAATTTTGAATTCGAAAGTATTTTTTTGTTCGTGGCGCGATTGTTATTTCTTATTTGTTCAAATCTATTTTCGCTTCACCCAAACTCAGAACACACATACTTCTCTATATAAAAAAGTTTTTCGTGATGCTGTAATAAATTTATCTATACATAAGGTACAGTATGAAAAATAAGACGTAAAAAGTTGAATTTAACTGACGAGGAACGCCAAGAAACTTTTCCTACAGGAGTCCTTCCATCATCCTGCGCTTTCTAGAAAAATCCGTTTACATCATAGATCGTGAGGTTACAGATTTCTCCAGTAATTTCCAGAAGCATCCATATGGTCACCAAGTCGCCAAACTGACGCTAATTTAGCTGTATCGCCAATATTTTGCCAAGTTTCCATGGAAACACCATTATATTGTAAGGGACTGCGAACTACATAATACATGTAGATTACAGTTTTACAATTTGAGCAATCTGTATGAACAGTTGTATAATTTGTACAATGGGGTTTGGTCCACGTTAGATGAAAAGGGGGTACTCTTCCCTAGTCTTAAAAACGAAAAAAACAATCTGAAGTTGGTAAAAGTTTGCGTGCTAGACACATACAGTAGAATCTGTTTTTGTGAGGTTCTTCTATGTGATTTTATTTCTGTGCGATTTTGTTTTTGTGCTATTTTTTTAGTGCAATCTTTTTTTATGCGGCATATGAATTTCAACTTCGTCGCCACTTTAAAGTTTTCTATCAGTGTGCATTTATAAACTTCAAGGCGTTCTGTTCATATGTAATAAACAATTTCTCCACAATGCAAGCTCAACTGCTTTCGCTAAACGCTCTATCAGCACGAACTTGATTGAAGACGAAACTTTGACAATTACAATGACATTATCAATAGTTTGATAAATTATGAAGACAGACAAGAAGTACCAGATTCTTTGAGAACGGATAAAATATATCCTGGGATCCAGCTTTCTAACAAATCAGAGAAAAGCATTTTCTTAAAATAGATACCAATTCCGAAAGGAGTTACAAAATTCCAAAAAGAGCTTCGATCATGCATATCTGGTTTTCGTGATGCTTACAAATTTGAAAAACCTACCGCCGTCGTAAAAACGTATCACTTACCTTAAGGTGCCAAAAAATAAATCAATTGAAATAGTATCTTCAAGTGACGAAAGCGATTTTGAACTAATTCATCACAGAAAGACTCGTGCTTTGGATTACGACGATTAGCAGTGAATTATGTATGCACATTTTGAAAACTTTTCCATTCTTATAATGAGAAATTAAATGTTTTTAAAATGTTTCCATGAGTAAAACTTAATTATTTATTTTGTTTTGAAGCATTTCTTCATAAATTTCGTAAATAATTGACGTATTTTTTAAGTGCGATTTTTTTATCGTGGTCCCTCTCCACCGCACGAAAAAGAATATTTGTAGTATGTCGACAAAGTTGTTTGTTACATGTAAGTATTTGTGAAATTTTCGAATATTTTTTGGGGTGGTTTCTTTTAATACGGTCCCTATGTACTGCACAAAAACAGGTTTTACTGTATACACTATATTTATGACAATGCATTTTAAAAATTTAAAAATATTCATTAAATATTCTTTTACGCTTAATACTGATAAAACTACCATTTTGTTAAAATATGGAACACATTTTAGGCGGGAGAAAATAGTATAACTCAAAATAAGATGAGCCGCATATTAATTGGATAGTGAATTGGAATAAGATATTAGAATTGGAGTAATTTTTTATATGTCCAAAAAAGGCATCCAATTTGGGTCCTGCCCTTCAGTATAGTACGAAATCCGAAAATGGCTAACTTCCTACTACAGTACAGGCGTCTCTTAATTTTGTGTGAAAGTTCCTTTTATCATTATTATAATCCGGATGTTTGGATAAAGGAAATGGCGTGTCATGAGTTCAAGCCTCAATGACTCTGAAGACCCACCGTGTAGAGGAGCTGATGCAGGTTAAATCTTTCATGGTTCAAAGCCCTCCTGTGAACATGGAGGATTATGTAGTTCGAAGAGGGAGTTGCCAACTGAGGTGACGGCCTCGTCATTTGACCAAGGTTCAAGAATACGAGGTCTGTCAACAGTGGACCTCATGGTGCTTTATAGTACGACGTGAATAAACATCTACTCTTCTATTTTCTTTATTATCAATACAACAATCCTTTTGAAAAATGAATTTTTTTAATAAGAAGATATGACGAGAAAAGTTGAATTTATATAAAATGAGCAAAAAATGTGAAAAAGAAACATTGTTTTGAACTATTTTTTTCTTTACAACTGCTTTCATTTAAGTGTCACCCTCCCAAAAAAACAACAGCAACTAAAAATAAAACGTATAACGCAGCGTAAAAAAAGCTCAAAGCTTATGTCGGGATATAAATTAAAGTACAAAGACTTATGGGAAAATATTGTGTCTGATCAAATTTTATATAACCTTAAAAGACATATTACAGAAAAGTAATTTGTTTCAAGCATAGTAAATATTATATATAAAATATCTTTTATCTTGTTATCTTAATTCATTTATTTTGAATAACTCATTTCTCATACACGGGACTCTATGGTAAAAAAATTAGCTTATTTTTACTGTAGAATATATGATAGATATATTAGTATAGAATTTACTGTAGAATATTTTATGTATTATATATGATAAATACATACAATAGAAAACATAATGATTATTGAAAATTTATCATGCTTTGCACAAAAACAAAATTTTAATAATGCAACCACAAGAGTCTGTAATTTGTGAATATCATTGCATGCTGGACAACATGCAATCACTTGCAAATTATCAGCGTATTATTTCTTACTTATGTGTGATAAATTGAAAATGGGTTTGTGTGGGTTTTCGTATAGAAATCCAAAATCCAGAACCTAAGGTTAAATTCTTTGAAATTTCGAGCAATTTCGTTTTAATATTTTGATTATTACATGAGCTAGAATTGGAAACCATAGAGAAATGAAGTAATTCCTTGAGTAATGAGAATTTTTATTATTAACTGTATGAGCGAGTGTTTATTAACGTCGCAATATTAGGGCTATTGGCTCGCCATTTTGAGCCATTGTCAAGGGATGAGGACGACCAGTGAGTTTGCACTCTTAACTTCAACATTCCACCAACGTGAGGACTTTGAGCATCGACATATCTAACGTGCATCATCCCCTTTACACGAAGGGTCTTCGGTGCCATTAAAACTTGAGGTCATGACACACCAGCTACGAGTCCGTGACCATGACCACTCGACTACCATGGTTACATGAATTGTTTCAGAAAAATACCGTGACTATAAGAGTAGTTAAAATTTGTTTGCACCAATATTAACATCACTATGACGTTAATAAAATTCCTTACACAGTATAAGCTGAATATTAGGGTTCTACTTTCTATATACTGTTCTATCATCCAGAAATATTATTCAGCAATTAATTTAAATTATTTTCAGATGTTATAAGTGCAAGTCAGAAGAATTACTTTGAAATAATTTCTAAGAACATTGCATAATATTTTGAAATTTCGTTGGAAAAGGAATTTTCATAAAAAATCAGGCATTAAAATTTTTTAAATAATTTTGAAATTTACACGGACTATATGAATTTTATAAAAGTTATTAAACTTATTGCGCTGTTGTTAGACTATGTTATATAAAGATTAAATGAAGTGATATTAATATATGTTAATATTTTATGTTTCATAGAAAGACAACATGCAATGCTTCATATAGAGAGATGTTAAAATATTCATACACACAGACGGTGAAAGTATGTTTAATTAATAGATAATGATAAAAATTTATTTTTGTAGCTATTTGTGATGGGCATACTTATGAATAAGAGATAGTTCTTCCCGTGAATGTGCATTGTAATTTACGGACTAAGTTCCAAAAATGCATTATTAAGCTCAATAAGCAGGATTCGTATTAATAAATATGAAGATGTAAATATGAAATGGTTGTAATTTTATTATTAAATAGCTCCAGAAAATCAAAAACATCACAAAATTAATTTCAAATGAAATTTTCCGTACTATTTGAAGATTTTGCCTTCTAAAAATAAAATATACTTTTGTATAAACAGGAATTTAAGAATTATTCTTATTTTTATGTTTGGCTCGGAATATCGTTTGCAAAAATTTTGAAGCAGCTTTTTGTAATGGACAAAAAAAAGGTTTAATTAATGTAGAAAGAATCAGCATTGATAATACAGATTACATAGCTTATTTATGCTACATATGATAATGAAATTATAAATTAATTATAGTTTTATTTAATTAATTTGCATTAAATAATTTTACATTAATTATATTTATTAGTCAAATTTATAATAATATCTAAATTATGTGTTTTATGTTTGAAGGTAGAATTGGTAGAAAGAAATAAGTTTTTTAATTTTGAAACATGTAAATCAACCAATAGAGGAAGAAAGATAAAAAAAATAATTTTATAAAAGAATTTGAATAAAATGACTTTTAAAACAAAAATTAAAGATTTTTTTCTATTGAAAGATAACAAAAAATTGCATTTTATTTAAAAAATATATTTTTATAATAAGGGTCCTTTTTTTTAAAAAAAAACTTTCATTCAACATTGTTAAGTAGTATTTAGAAGTTACAGATTTAAATCACATATCTAGATATTTAAATTGTATTTTAACTACATTTGATATTTTTTATTCCACATAAAAATCTGATCTTAACTTTAAAAAAAATTTTTTTTCATTAAGTTCAGTAACGTTTAGTATTTAATAGAAATGTTATTTTGGAGAAGAATAACTGCGAAATGACGTTTGTGTAAACTAATAAACTGTTTTTATAGAGGATTTTCTGCGTTTTTATAATTCAAATTATATTATTGGATAAAAATAAAATCGTTATATCAAGTAAAAATCCACATAGAATGGATATTTTGCCCAGTTCATCAACAGGTTAAAGAATAATTAATAGAGAAAATTAACTCTCTAGCAATATAGTGGATAAGAATAACAATCTACAAACGTTTATTAATAGTTAAGAATCTAGATATTATGGTGGATAACTCTAAAATGGTTTTGCACAAAATTTCATTTAGAACATTTTTTAAATATTTTAGGGTTGCTATTGAAGTGATAAGTTTGGTCACTATATTGTTTGCTAAAAATAGTGAAATGTTTTTACTTTAAATAACGTTAAATTGTTTTTTCTTAAAGTTTTGTATCATTAACTTCACATAAAATAGAAACATTTTGAAAATTTCGTTAAATATGGCAAAAACTTCTGGAAATATGACACGTCTATAAATTTATACTTGCCATTTGAAACTGCAAATGTTTCAATTAACTTTTCCGGAATAAATCGAAAATATATTGTTAATTGTGTGTGGGTAATTTTCTTCCACCAAATTTATTGTTGTTTACATTGCATTTGAGAACGCTCCAAGCAATATTCAACAATTGCCTTTTTTTAAAAATTTTTATTTCTGATGAGAGCAGACACGCAAAAAGACTATAAAAGTTCCCGATTGATGACGTCATGGTCATATGACCTATGCAATTGGTCATCGCACACAGTTCACCTACTTCACTGATGCCAGAAATTTTCTTTTTAAAATACATATTTTATTTACACACAATCAGTAATTTGCTTGGTTTTAATTATCTATTTAATACAAAAAACAAGAAAAGAAATTTTGTTTTGAAGACTGTTTAGGAGAATCTTAATATTACCTCTAAAATCCATATGTAATTGTACATGAAATTATTTTCTTTTTTTGTACCTTTCTTGCTCTCCTTGAAAATTATAATTATTTTGTGAAAGATTTAGTGAATGTAATTTTCGGTCATTCTGGCATAATTTTATACACAAAAATTATATTTCTTTATAAAATTCCAACCAACAATTTACGAAATAGCATCAATAAATAATGTTCGAAAATTCCGAACAATCCTTTTTTCAAAATATCCCTTTGTAAATTAATCTTAAATTTTTGATGAAATCGGGATTAATTTGTGATAATAATGATAATAATCGGGATTTGTGTGAATAAAATCGGTTTGTATTTTATAATAACTGCCTCCGTAACTTAAAAAGAATAAAATAGAACCTTAATTTAATTGAGTTATAGAGAATTGAGTAGAGAATTAAGTCTATTTTTAATTTTGTTTGTTATTCTTCATGAACGATCTCAAGACGTTTTAACAACTGAATCAGAAGGGAAAAAATATGCAGCATTTTCTTTAGAATTGATGTACTACAACATTTCTATCTAAAAGCATATTTATTATATTTTACTATTTTAAGTTAAAAAGTATAAATGATTTTGAACTTCTGAATTACAGTAAAATATTTTTAAAATTCAATATTGTTTCTCAAAAACAACAATAAGAAAATAAGCTGATTCACACAAAAATATCCATTTCGACAGACTTAAAACTATGATGAAGTCCTAGCTTAGCCCTTTGATTTGTTTGGCTCTTAAACCTTAATCCAGCGTTTCTCAAACTGTGGGGCGCGCCCCCTGGGGGTGTGAGAACTCGACAAGGGGGGCGCGAGTATATTGAAAGTTCGAAAATAAAAGATTATTTTAAAAAAATTATTAATTCATTGAAAGTGAACAAATACATTCTGACATAATAAAAAGTAAAGAACACTCTCACATTGATATAATACACTTATAAATACATAAGTACTGCACAATATATTTTACAATTAAATTAACAATACTAAGTTAAGAACAACTTTAATAATTACAAGCGACCCCACGGGCTTGTCATATATAAATTATGTGCAAAAATTAGCACTTATCTTGACAATTTGTACTGTTTAAAAAATTAACCCTTTAACTACCAATTAAAAGTTACGCGATTCGCTCCCCAAAGCCAACGTTTTCCACGAAAAAGTGCGTATGTGATGAATTGGGAAGGGGGAGGGGAAGAAAAGGAATAAATAAGTAAATCCATCGCAAACACTGTCAATGTCCTTTTATTGCATTCTAAAGGCCTTTTATTACATTTGGAATAATTTCATGGATAGCAGTTCACAGGAAAGATCATACTTCGGCAAGACGTATATATACGTCAGGGGCATTTAATGCTTTGGATGAGTGTGACGTTCATATACGCCGGTGGAATTGAAGAGGTTAAAGCTCTATTGCAGCTTTAGCATCCATATTATAGTATTATTTAATTCAATACATTATTATTGTATGGAAGGGGGGCGTGATGAAAATTATGATTGAATATTAAGTTGCAAATATTGAAACTTTGAGAAGCACTGCCTTAAGCCAAATGCTTTAAAGGAAAAACAGAGCGTTTCAGCTGATAGACAGCTTCCCAATTGGTTGTTGAATGAAGAGAACAATGGCTTTGATTGACTGCACAGAAGATGCTATTAACTCATACATATTTAAAAAAAAAGAGAAACGATGTTTAGAATGCGTTGAGAGAGAAAACATACAAACGGCTTGGCTTTTTCAGGCCGTTTGTATTTTTTTAGGAATATTTTCGAAATGGCCAGCTTTCACTAAATTCTAAGCACGCAGCTCTTGAATACAGAAAGTACCAACTGGGCGCTAAAACCCTACAAAAATTGGCGCCAAATGTTTGTCTCTAAATTAGAGGGTTCAACTAGAATCCAACCTGAAAGAATAAAATATTTATGCATTTGAAATAAAATATCCACACACGTGATCTTTTTAGAAACAATTGTATTTAAACATATTCAAAATTACTTTTCATGATCTGATTAAGTTACAGTATAAATCCATCCCTGTCACACATTGACAGTCATTTTACATCTGCGCGATTTGCTATTTTATCATTTAACAACTTTCTCTTCAAACTATTTTATCTTAAAATCCAGAAAATGTCAGTTACGACATATTAATGAAAGTGCCTTGAAAATAAAAGGGGTTTTAATTAAAACTTGAAAAGCTTGCGACATCAGTAACACCTGGATGAATTTAAATTAATACATATAAGACTAGAGCGATGATAAATGCATTCGAATAAGTTTCCTATTCAACAAAATATCTCGTGAAGTGTGAATCAAAACTAAATTTATGAATGTATAAATCAAGAAAATGTTTCAATTGCTACCGAAGTAGAATAAGTAGATATATTAATTCGAGATCATATTTATCAAATAGATGACTAATTAATGCCAGTTGAAGAAGTTTTCTTCATTTTTCATCATTACATAATTTAAATTAGACAGAGAGAAAAATTTTCTACTGCTTTTAATTGTTTCATGTAAATTTTTATAGAAATAAAATTGATACGTTAACTACACTCTTTCGTCAGATTTCAGTTTTTTTTTCTATCCAAAGAATATGCTTTAAAAGATGATTAAAGGTAATAAATATGCTTCACATAAAATCACTACTTAACGTATTGTACCGTCAACTAATTTCGCCAAAAGAAAAGACATTGCCAATTAAAAAAAAATGTCACCCAATGCAGTTATTGTGTTCAACGTGCGTGAGAAAGGTTTCCACTATGGGCAGTATATCGCAGCATTTGGCGACGTCTTTTGATGTGACGAAATTAGTCGACGGTATAAGTATTATAAAATCAAATAAAATTGCTTAGCCGTTAGATTAAACAAAAAAGGAGAGATGATAGCATAACAAGAGGTATTAATATAGGATTCATGGATTCAAAGATCGGCATGGGTTCAAAATGCCGTGGAGATTGACACACATCAAAAGTGTTGCAGCTCTTAATACTTACGTCGTCATAGAAGGGGAGAATAGGGTACGAACTCAGGTGTCGACCCCGTCGCCGGAAAACGGCTCAATATTATGCTGGAAACTATTTGAATGAGACAGAAACAGGTAACTAGGTATGTTAAATTAGTATAAAATGACATCAGAATAATTTTTATCCTGATACTTTTTTATTATTTAGCGCAACATTTTACCAACATATTTTTAAGAAGTTCATTCACATTTTCTCTACGAAAAATATCAAAATAATAAAGTAGATAAAAATTAACCTCAAACATTTTATCTTTCAACAATAAAAGCTATCAATATTGCTAATTTAATGAGCTAAATACATGTGACGTCATATTCACATGATAACTGTTATCACGTGTTTCCAGCTAGTCAGTTGATAAACTCATATGATGCCCCAGTCACGTAAAAATAATATCATGTGTTTCCGACCAATCACTTCATTCGCTTCGTTGTTGCCAATTTTTACTTTTTACAGAAACTTTTTGAAAAGTACATATTTGTCAATAAACAATAACACACTTAAGTAAAAAAATACACTTGGTTTAACCCTTTCAGGACTATGATCATATATATATATATATGATCCTTTCAGGGAACATGGAACATATGTGAGATTGCGTTTTGTCCGTTCTGAGGCCCGTAATCCCACCGGTGTGATCTTAATTTCGAACTTATGGAATTTTGAATGATTATAAACTATAAATTTCAGCGTATTTTATTACAGTAATGATTTTATATGAATGTTTAAATGAAGTTAGGCTTAACAGGAAAAATCGTCCGGTTCTGAACGGGTTAAAAAAAAGTATATAATATAATAATTCTTTTTTTAAATTTCGCAAAAATGTTTGAAGAATCTTGCTATTTGAACATCTTTACCCAATGAATAAATTTTTAATTTTATCTTAGTCTTAAATAGTCTTACAAGTAGAACAGCAAATATAACGTCAGTTTTCAGCTCAATGGACAGCACGAAATTGCATTTATCATGTAACCATCATGAATTTAACCCATTTGATAATTAATTGAGTTTCCAATTATATATAAAGTTATTATATCCATGATATAATCATAAATACACTGGTCAAAACAAGTAAATGGCTCAGTTGGTGGAGGAATATCACCAATCGTAGGATATTCGATGATTGGAGTGGCCTACGAAGTCCCCTGACCTTAATACCATTGAGCACATATGGGACGTCCTTAGACGCTGAATTGCTGCTTAAAGACAGTCTTCAACGATCTCCCATGAAGTCAAGAGTGTCTTGGTGCAAGAGTGGGTGCAGTTACCTCAGGTATTGATAAGCGCCGTGGTAAAAAATATGAACCACCGAGGCGAGAGTTGAGTAGCTGCTAGATAGACCCTATTAGACATGTTTTTCTTTTACTGACAGAGTGTCGGTCAGCTGCTTTGCTGAAGTTTCCTTATTTAGGGTGCAGGCTGTGCCGATTTTTGTTTTCTCATATATATATTGTTCTTGAATCGGACGATATTCTGGCCAAGTTTGGATTCATTTGCTTTTTTTCATTACAAAAAACCCCCATTTGTCCCTTAAATTGTTTTCACCAGTGTAATTTTAAGCTTCTATCTCTTCATACTTTTCTATGAAGGTGTTTTTTTATAGCATAATATGGGTCATAGATTAATTTTTTCCTACAACTATTAGAATGTGATACTTAGAAATTTGCTCACGAGTTTCTCAGTTTGAATTGCATAGAAAAAATTCTTGTGCATTATCATATGGAAGCAATTTGTGTGTGCCCACACACAAATTATATAATCATAAATTATTCATAAGTTTCTCATGAATTTTAAACTAACAAAATATTTTTCAGTTGTATTGCCTTATTTTTACTTAATTTTCCTATGTAAATATATCTTCATCGTATTTTTCCTAGTTAATGTAGGTTTTATATTCTTTTTAACTTTCTCCGAATGCCTTGAATTATTTTCAACTTTTCTTTCACTGTTTTGCAGCTATATCTTTGAGACATTTTCAAAGTAGCATTTATATATTTTTGTCTTTAGATATTCTTAGTTCTTTCGATAGGATATGCGTCAAAACATCATAAATATATAGTTGACTCATCAACACAATATACTTCTATATATTTAAACCATTTTATATTTTTCTATGGAGGTATTCAAAAAATAATCATAAAAAAGGTAAAATCAACTGCCACTACATATCTGTTTGCGGAAGATATTTAAATATAACTTTATTGCCAATATCTCCAAGTATCACTATCCTACAGATTTATGATATTACTATTTATAAACTTTATTTTTAGAATACCATGATCATCGTTTGAAGGTATATTATATCATATTTCAGAATAATATACGTCTATTTTTAGCCCGTTACCATGGAAACCTTGCGACGAATTTTCTGTCTTGTAGTCAAATCTTTTGATTTCTATCTGAAATACGTGCTGCATTAAAATATAGGAAGAATTTTTCAAATATTTGTAATTCAAGTTGTGAAACAAGATTGTATACAGTCAATTAAAATAAGTTAAATTCGATTATTTTGAGGTTTTTCCGTGCATGAAAGAATGTCATTAACTGTCAGATATTTGTAAGAAAGTATAAACGGAGAATTTGATAAGTTTTCATTGTACAAATATAGATATTAGATTGAATATATATTATTTATATAGACGCGAAAGAGATTACGATACAGCAGTGACACATAATCAATATTAAAAATCAATAATAATATATTAATAATGACGAAAGTTAATATTAAAAAATATTTCCTATTTAATTAACAGTATGCATTTTCTTGGGCAGATTCAAATACCTAATGCGACTTCTATGTGATTGTAAATAATAATGTGAAACCACAAATAACGCGGAATTTTTCATATGTTTTACCAATGCTTCATAAATGTGGAGGAAATAGTTAATTTTTCCTAATTTGGGCCAGAAATCCTGTAAAGGAAATGAAAATAATTGCAACGGAAATGAAAGTATTTAGTATGTAGAGGATTATTGTGTGTGTGTGTGAAGAATAGTTAAGTACAGAATATTAGATTCTGAGAGATAAAGAAATAGAATATATGTTAACTATAACATACACCTAACGTTTTACTCGTGTCTGTCTTTACAAATTTTGAAAAGAATATTACATCTTTAAATGGAAAATTCCTCTTATACTGATATCTTTATTCTGTCTATTCTAACACTATATTTTAATAAGCTGCTCTTCAGAGTTTCCCTAAAAAAATCTATAATGTCTTTCTTATTTCATGTCACATACATAAGTAAAAAATAATTTTTTTTCCTATTAAAGAGAAAAATAAATTGATCGCATCGAGCGTCTTTATCTTTAAAGAATCCTTTTTCAGAATTACGCAGCGTATTATAAACTACTCGATTTCATATAAATTCCAGAGAAATGTCCCTTCCGAAAATATGCTTAAATTTTTTTGGTTCTGTTGTCTAGTAAGAAAGCCTTAAGTCGACTTACATTTCAAAACCATATTTCCAGTTATTTTAAAATAAACCGGAAGTGAACAATTTACCAATTGAGCAGAATGCTGTTTGCATATGAATATCTCTTTTATATATATTCACTATAGGAAGAAGTGCAACTCAAAACATTGAATATCTACTATAGCTGGAATCCAAAAATCATGCTTTATATACAAAATTACGAAATGCAGTTCTCTTCCTGTTTTAGCACAATAGTATAAAACATTTTGGGAAACGTAGGCTTGGTGGTAAAGATTCGAATCTAAATGTATTTTCTCGATTTGCGACCTAAGTGATTTACAGCCACAAAAAATATCAGCACACAAACAAGTTTTTAAGTATTATGAGTGAAAAATTGTATTATTTTACTGTGAAAGAATGATATTCAATTGTCCATCACTAGCCATTATCACTTATCTTTCGGGCAGCATAAGAATTAGGTGTAGAAAGAATGGCTTTCTTTAGAGACAATCTAAGAATCGATCCAGGTTTTGCATTCCTCTAATGAATGGAAGTGCTGCTCAGACAGGTTATGAGGTATGATCGATATGCAAACACTGTGGGTATAAAAGGATATTTCATTTGAGTGCTATCAAGTACTATTTGATTGAAACTGTAACATGTGGTCGAGTATTATTGTGCTGTAAAATTGCTTGCGCCGTGTAGCGGCTCATATTCTGGCTGTTTTTGATTTAATATTCGATTCAATTTCATCAACTGAAGTAGACAGCGAGCCCCCATACTGGCGTGATATTTTAGTTGGTATTTAACAACTTATAACGTACTACATCCAGCTGATTCCATTAAGGTATCCGACTACGTTCGGAACCATGATTTTAAAAAGGCGCATAAATGGATAATTTTCATGATATTTAGTGTCACTTAGATTAGAATACATGTATAAAATTGTTTTAAGGACACAGTTTGACAAAAAAAAAGTTATTTAAATACAACATTTCGGCTAAAAATTAGCTTAGAATAACCTTTTTTCGAAATTTTCTCCTTTCGTGAAAAATGCTTCTATTAGAATAATATTTTGCCTGTATATAGCTTAGACCTCTGTACAGAGGCTAAACAATGATTTTTGAAAAATTCACATTATTTTCAGAGTTACAACCATTTGAAATAATTATCGGCGTTTTTGTCATAAAATTTCTCCCCCCTGTTGTCGTAAAACACGGATAAACCCACTTCTAAGTTATACATTTCAAAAATTCTAGTTGAGCCTCTGTACAGAGGTCTGAGCTATATACAGGCAAAATATTATTATAATAGAAGTTTTTTTCACAAAAGGAGAACATTTTGAAAAAAAGGTTATTCTAAGTTAATTTTTAGCTGAAATATTGTACTTAAATAATTTTTTATTGTAATACTCTGTTCTTGAAACAGTTTTATGTACATTTTCTGAACTAAGGGACACTAAATATCATAAATATTTTATCCGTTTATACACTTTTGCAAAATCACTGTTCCGAACGTAGTCGGATATCTTAAATACTGAGCCAAAGCATGTTTCGATCCATGAACATTTGGTTTCGCAGTTGAAGTGAACAAATAGCCGGGCTTACCCTGCAATTTCCTACGCTTTGGATTGTCGTAATGGATCTACTTTTCATTACTTGTTACAATTCGATGCTGAAATCCCTTCCATTCTCGTTTCTAGAGCAGCAGCTGGAAAGTAAGAAATTTCTTTTCTACGTCTCTTGACATGAATCTTCAATCAGTAAGAGCTGCAAAATTCTCTTTCTTCAAACATTTCTGGCCGTGTTTCTCGTTCCTTATCTTCTGGGTCAAAATTACCAATTTTTAACTGTTCAAATCAGAACTCATAAATTAAAAGTGACGGTATACTTTTCTTACGGCAGTTGATGATCTCCAGTCTCTCCCCCCTTTCAAAAGAAGCAGAACTGTAAAGTTTTCAACAAGTTGCATTTCGTTGGATCGAAAATAAGAATTTTTGGAAATAAAAAAAAAAACAATTTTAATTATGTTTCGAAAAAAATAAGATGCACAGAAAACTAAAACCTGATGATGACGCTTTAACGTAAATGTGCCTAGGTTAGGGTTCGATGCAATTTAATAATAGTACTGCCCTCTTTCGTAAATCCTTTGAAACTTACTTACGAATATACAGAGATAGTATGTTAAATTAAAATAAACCCCATATAGTGGTTAGCGATGCTGACTGCGGTGCCGTAGGGACTGGGTTCGAATCCCGGAGAAGACATGGATGTTTGTAAATGTACAGTGCCTTTGCGGCATGGGGGTACACTAAATAGCCGTCGAGTCGCAAGTCCTCTCGTGTGGTTGGTGGAGGAGAGGTGGGAGGCCCCTGACCACCCCCAGGGTTTTCTCCCTCTAAATTGGGGTGGAATCGAGCAAAATCATACTGTCACCTGCATGGTGCTCAAAGCTAAGGCTAACGACAGGCGTAAAAATTCTAGCCCTTAGTCGCGATGAACTTCGCGGGCCTCGATCTGACTTCGTCAGGCAGGTGGCATTAGTCACAGTCACTCTTATATTTTAGTAAGGTCAAAATCTCGCAGAACGTACAAATTTTAAAACCCGGTTGAATAGAGATAATGTTGAAAAATACAAATCCTACTTAAAATCATATTTTTTAGAGAGAAATAGTGTTAGTCTAGGAAGCCTGTTCCAAAATGAAGCAATAAGAAAAAAACCTCAGAAATTTTAAATAATGGCTTTGAAAACTTAAGGTATTGACAAGTGATAATTTCATGGTAGATTTTTAAGGAATTTCATAAAATACTGTGCATTACGCTTCGGCAACTTTGTTGGTAATGGAATCTTCTCAATTTCGAGAAAGATAACTTCCTCGAAATTATATACACGCAATCAATGGACAAAAAATTAAGAATAAACTACTTAAATAAGGCAGAAATGCAAAGAAAAAAAAAAACTCGGCATAATTAAGTAGCTACTTCTCCTCTTTCTGGGAAAAAATTCAATGAAGACTGAGAAAGAAAATAGTATACTCTTCATTAAAAATTAGTTGCGCACTTTTTTTGGTCGCAAAGTTATTTTTTTCTTCATAAATTTCGGTAGATATATTAATTACCCAACACTCTTATCTAATTAAAATAATAATACTTAAGTCTCAAACAAGCACAAAAAATAAAGTACTTGCATGCCTATTTCCTTTTAGAAGTATCTCTAGTAGTGTTGACAAGATGCAAGTATTGAAGTAAGACTCCTTTTTTCGGAATGCCTAGTTAGTTTTATTGTTTACACCCACTTTCTTTGGAAATGAGCCAAAAATGAATTGTTTTGAACAGCAAAAGAGAGGTTCATGTGAATATAAAAAATATTACAGAATCGGTTTAAGGTATCCGACTACCCTAAAATCATGATTTTTTTTCAAAAATTGACAAATTTTTTTATGATTTTATTTTATAGATCATCTTATTAGCTTAATAACAATACCAAGTGTTTTATTTTCTCTCCACTAGAACAAAAACTACAAGCGTTTTAGTAAAAGCAGATGCCATAACTTTACACAAGATGTCAAACTTTAAAATGCGTTTTACTCGAAATGTGTTTTTTTCAAAAAACTCAAACGGGGACAGTGATTGCT
>BMAV01019222.1:87843-103395 GCA_019973955.1 Trichonephila inaurata madagascariensis
TAGTTCTCTATATTCGTTTTGTCATTTTAATAATTAGTTCTCTATATCCGTTTTGTTATCAGAATTAAAAAAGATTTCTCTCTGTGTTTTATTACCATGGTATGAGTTTTTTTTCCGGGTTGCCATTTCTGCCAACAAACCTATTTTTTTCGAATTTCTTTTTTTTAGTTTTTTATTTAAGAAATACATTTCGTTTTCTCTTTTTTTGGATTTCTATACGTGGCATCAAAAATTTAATTGTTTTAATATAGTCTTTATGAAGAAATTATAATGAATACAAAACTAAATTTTTTTACTCTAGGAGAGATATGTTATTTTAAGGTTATAAAAAATATCTCTTTAGTTTTTTTCCTTGTATCTTTAATTTTGCTAATTATTTGTTCATTAGAAAAAGCTTCTATAAAGGGGAAACATTTCTTGTACTGTATGTATCATTCCAAATAAATCAGCTAATTATTTGAAGAAATTATTTTTTTATATTTTACCTTTTTTTTTTTTTCGTAAAAAAAAAAGTATTTTTTTTTTGTTTTTGTTTTGTACTCTTGTGTTTTGTACTTTGTGTTTGAATTTTTGCCTTGAAATACAATAATTCAAGGAACGGTTTTATAAAACGAAAATAGTTCTATAAAAATAAAATTAAATAAAAAATAAATCGAATTTCTGAAGCCTGAATATAGGAATTAAAAAGATATGACACTGGAAATGTCAACATCAATATAACGATTCTGAATTTTTCTTTTTAGTAGGCTGATCTACTTTTGAAACGTAAACAAGTAAATATTGGTTTTTTTCTCCAATGTGAAATAAACTTGGTGAAAAAAACAAGGAACGTGACATTTTTATACGAAACACTAATACTTCTCAGTCTCCATTTTGGCTTAGATGAAGGGCTAATTTTCCACTCCATCGCACAACACAAAGAATATTATTTATTCAAAATTTATATGTACATTATGAATACTTTAGAATTTTTTTCCCGATAATGTATTATTAGAGTGTACCCCTGCAACTGACGTTATAGATTTAAAATATAGATTTTTTAGCATACATATGAATTACCTAGTCTAAACTTAAAGCTTTTTGCTATTTAATGTGAGTATTTTGCCCCTGAAGTTCAACGTTTGTTATGTATTCGTGTTATTTTTTTAAATCATTCAGTGTGCATTTTTTTCCCTGTGGAAATTGTTATTAAAGAATTTTTTTGTCAGCGAATATTGAGTAACATAATTCAGTTTTTAAGTGGACCTACGAAACTAATTTTTGCTTGTGGTCTGATTGCTTTAAAATGCGCTTTTTAAAGTTCTCTTCTAAAATGTCAGAGTTGAACACGAAAATTTTACTCATTCTCCAATAACAAACAAACAAACAAACAAACAAACAAAAAAACAAACAAACGAACTGTTTCAATATTTATTACATGAAGCATTAACCCAAACATTTATTTCGCATACTATTTTTATCTGTTTACCGCATTGCCTTGTCTGAAATTTTAAAATTAAGGAATCTTTTATGAATATGCGATTTTACACCCCATCTTTGCAAAAAAAATGTTTTGGTGGGGAATTTAACAACACATGTAGACAGTTATTGATATTAACAGCATAAATTATTTAAATATTTATTTTTCAGCTATTGAGTATCTTTTTCTGCTAAGGAATTTAGAACTCTTCAGTAGATATTCTTCAATTTAATGGACTCAATTCCCGAAGGTCACATGATAAAGACAAACATGCCCTATCCATTGCATTCAAAACAGACACTAAATTAACTTTTACTTGCTGTTATACTTGTTAAGGGTTCACACAGGGTTCTTAAGATATCCGTGCACTCGAAAAAGACATCCTTCTTCAAACCAATCTAACTTAGCAATAAAACGAAACAATAATTTGAAATTTTTTCCACAAGATAATCATATCTATATACATTATTTCACAAAATTTCAGAGAATTTGGGAAGAAATTTAAAAAGTTATAAAGAAATAAAAATTGGACAAATTTTCAAAAATATGAAAATTAGTATTTTACACCGCGCAGGATTCTGAAGTACAAAATGGATCAACATTTTCAAAATTAAATTTACTTGGTATAAAAAGGTTCACTTTTGAAGTTATACTCACTTTTAAGAAATCTAGAGAAAAAATTTTTTTTAAATACAATTATAAAGAAAATTTTAAAATTTTTAGAAAATAATTAATTAAAATAAAAATAAAGAAGATTCCATTACATTTTTTTTGGAAAATTGATGTATAAGTTATGAAGAGCCTTATTTTTTGAACACGTGCATAAAATTTCAAATTCATACCATAAATAGTTTCTGAGAAATCCTGCGCGAAAGCTAAAATTTTTTGTTTTGCGAAAAATGAAATTAAAGATAAGAAAGAGATAGGGTTTTCGTTTAAGTTTCACTACTTATTTCTCAATAACTTGGGAAGTTTTCATAGTATCAACACAATTGTGGTACCAAAATGCTCAGAAATATTGAAGCTGTAACATATATTTTTTTCAAAAAATTTAAAAATATTCAATTTAAGAGTTCTATGAGTCCTTAAGTTTAGATAAAATTACAAATTTGATAACTTGGTAAAGACGCTCAAATGTTATAAAAACATATCAAAAAGATTTTAAAACTGTAAAGAAATCTTTTATTTTACGCAAGCGTTTATAATTATAATGCATTTTGTATACGAATGCGTGTTGTTATTATTTAAAGCTATGCACTTTTTAAGAAAAAGTTTCTGCAAGGAGTAAAAGTTGGCAACAGAGAGCGTATGAACTGATTAGCTAGAACACATGATTGATTTTACCGTTAGAATATGACGTCACCCAAGTTTTTGAATTGATTGGCTAGAAACACATGGCTGTTCATTAACTTTTTACTATGACGTCACATGAATTTAGCCCATTGCATAACTTTTCAGCAAAACGATTTTTTTTATATTCAAATATTTCTTGTTATTAAAATTGATTTAAAACATGGTAATTTGGTATAAAAATTTCTAAAATTAATATATAGCGATAAAGACACTAGAGAGATAAATTAAAAGTATTAATATGACATGCATATAATATGGGTCAAAAGTTTATGGTGCATTTCAGAACGTAGTTTGAAAGGATTGAGTTTGCACATGAAAAAGACGTTTGCAAACATGATAGGGGGATTTCTTAAGGAGAAAAACTGTCACAGATTTTTCATGCATTGATGGCAGTAACAAATAAGAAATTACAAAAAAAAATCTCTTTATTGGTATCTATATTAAATCTTTGTTTTTCTCTTGGTATCTTATACCCCCCGGCGTGGGAAGAAAATAATCAAAAGAGTTTTGCAAAAAACTGAACTGATTGGTGTATTTCAAATTAATTTTTGAACCATATAAAATTTACAAACATTTAGTGTGTAATGATAAAATAAAAATAAAAATATGTTTGAATTTTTAGTAACATAACTGCATGGGGTATTGAAATTTTTTCTAGTCGAATATATAAATGGGAAGCACTACCATTTTGATGTTTCATTTTTATTATATGAATTTATTATATTTCTTAACACATATGTTATATAATTTCTAATAAGTTACTACGTTTGTTCTTTTTATATAGCCTTGTAACTACAAACTAATATTTTTTTATTTGTTCTTCCTGAAATACTGCTTATGGCTATTTCCCAAAAGCTCCTCCCCTCCCCCCCAAAACAACAGACAAATTATCTTTATTTTCATGGATATTCAAGACGTTGTAGACATATACCTTTTTATTTTAACTCCTCCATGAAATTTTAAAACATTCCATAAATGCATAAATTTTCCCTTTAATGTGTAATGTTAGAAGCCCATTTAGCATTACAGTAAGGCAGATTTACATAGAAAATGTTGTGCTGAAATATGCTATTCTCTTTAAAATAGGTCAAAACGTATTATTAATGCTAAAAGCAATTTTCTGCCTAAATAAATGCCCTACTTTTTTTTATCATTACGCGAAAACAGCCTTAAACACACGCAGCTACTGAAAACTTTGCTACCAATTAACCTCTACAGATAACATTTAAGGTAATTTCCGGTCGCTTTGGTTTGTATTAGACTCTGTAAAGCAAGTTCCTCGTATTTTTGGTATTTTTAAAACCATTTGCTGATAAATTTGGAAATACATACGTATGCTTAATCGTATATGATAATCAAGAGACAAAAATAAAATACAATTGGCTCTTAGAATTCTGCCGTACAAGAGCTATATTGTTAAAGAGAATGTAAAAATGTCTGAAATAATTAAAACGTTTCTCAAAACTTGGGAGAAAAACACCCTTTAGTCATCTTAAAAAAAAGATAAAGAAGGGATTATCTAAAAATATTAAAAAATTAAAAATAATAGAGAGCATAATATTTCTAAAGTTTATACTTAAAAAAATCGGAGCAGAAGATGTTAAACTACTTCTGTATTCAACGATGATTTTGTAAATGGTACGATGAATTAAGCAATTGTTTGTTATAGCATCGCACTTAGAAATAATACGATGGCTTTATCGATGGAATTCGTAATTTTGAAACATGGTCAAAGTGACGAGGGTGACACCATAGTTCACAACCCATTCTCTTAACTTCCCAACAATGAAAACGTGAAAAATTGAGAACCTCAACAATTACATCCATTAGCTTTTATAAGTAGGAGGTATTTAGTGGCATCAGGACTTTCACTTATGAATCAACAGAAATAACAAAGGCCCCGACTTTAACGACCATGACCACTTTGTCACAAAGGTATGATGAAAGGCTGACAAGTTTGTTCTGGTATATTATAAGCACCTAAATTCTTGTCTCGTTGCAAATACTTATTCGAAAGCACCTGACCTTCACAATTTCTTGAATGAATTATAGAATAATTAAATTTACTCCATAGTAGCGGTCTTTGAAGTCGGGAGGGCATATTCACAAGCTTTGATGTTTTGAGAAATAATTCTACTAACCCATCGTTAAAAACTATGGGGGTTGCTACGAGTTAAATGTAACTGACCCTCAAATTTTTCATGTGTGTCGTAGAATTTAGCAGAGCTCTGAAGTAATGTTGGTCAATTCGGGAGAATGTAATTGCGAAGTCTGAACGCGGCTGTAACCCTTGCGTTTGTTACACATACTGAAAGTATCGGAATGAATCGAATTGTTTCAGCAGGGTTACCATGACGACAAGTGGACAAGGAGAAAGGCAGATACGTGATTGAAATATTGAAAGTTGGCTTCTTGGTTTCAATCACTTGATCCATCTGTTCAAACGAAGTACTCCCATTACTTTGTCAAAAGAATAATGTACAAATATGACGCACAAGACACAGTGTTAAAGATACAGAATACGAAAAACTAAAAATAAAATGTAAAGTACTCTGATAACAAAATATAACTAAAACAAAGGCGCACTTGTAAGTTCAATCTTCAGCAAATTTAATAAATAATGTTACACACACACACATTAAGGTATCCCACTACGTTCGGAACCGTGATTTTGCAAAAGCGTATAAATGGATAATATTTATGATATTTAGTGTCACTTAGATTAGAAAATGTATATAAAATTGTTTTAAGAATAGTATTTCAATAAAAAATTATTTAAGTACAATATTTTGACAAAAAATAAACATAGAGAGAATGACCAATTTTCAAAATATTCTTCTTTTATGAAAAATGCTTCTATTACAATAATATTTTGCCTGTATATAGCTCAGACCTCTGTACAGAGGCTCAACTAGAATTTTTAAAATATATAACTTAGAAGTGGGTCTATCCCTGTTTTACGACAGCAGAAGGGAGAAATTTTAAGAAAAAAAAATGCCGATAATTATTTCAGTTAGTTGTAACTCTGAAAATTATGTAAATTTTTCAAAAAAAAAAGTTTAAACTCTCTGGAGAAATCTTTACTTTATATATAAGCAAAATATTACTTTTTTAGAATCATTTTTTATAAAAGCAGAAAATTTTGATAAAAGGTTATTCTAAGTTAATTTTTTGCCAAAATAATGTATTTAAATAATTTTTTTTGTCAAAATATATCCTTAAAACAATTTTATACATGTATTTAAATCTAAGTGACACTAAATATTATGAAAATTATCCATTTATGCTCTTTTTTAGAATCACGGTTCCGAACGTAGTCGGATATCTTAACAAGTGAATCAAATAAAAAAAAATTCTTAAAACATCTAAGAATATTTTATAGAATTTTTTAAATAATTAGGCACATCTGGAAAACATGGTACAGAAAACTATTGGTATCTATTTTAAGAGAAAAATCTAGGGTATAGTTGAGTTTATTATTGAAGATGGAAAAATCTTATAATTATTATAAACGCAATATTGGTTAGCGGTTAGATATACAATTTAAAAATATGTTTTAAAAATTCACTTCTCGAAGGAAATCTGCCCGTTTTTTAAATTAAAGAATTTTTGAAAGTTTTTAAGTTTTAAAAATAATCTCTGAAGTTAAAGGTAACCTCTGAATTATCTCGATTGTGTTTTCAAATAAACTTCTTAAAAAGATTTCAATTTCAACAAAGTACAGATGAGTTTGACTTCGAGTTTACTCCGAGTTTTACCTTACCAAAGGTAAAAGTTCTTACGGGAAGTATTAAACATTTATGGTTAACACAAACGATCACGGTTGCACTCATGTCCAACCTTAAGGTCACAAACATAAAATCAGTCATAACTGATGGTACTGAAACAAAATTTACCACAGAGGCGTATTGCAATGTCAGAAAAAAATATAGCAACATAACAATATGGAAATGATTTTAATTGAGAATTAAGATACAAGTCATATAAGAAAGTGGGAAATCATGAATCAGAGATCAAGCATTTAATTCGGGGAAAGTTTATCTAATATGGAGTGTGATCACAGTGAGCTGCAATACAAGCATCACAACAAACTGCCATACTGTTTAAGAGGGTGTAAATAAGTATTTGTGGCAACAAAACCCGTTTTTCCAAAAACGGGACTTTTAATTCCTGGAGGGTCCTGGGAAGTCAATTACCTTGCGAAATGTCTTTTTCTAGACTATTCTAAACATGTGGAATAGAATTGTGATCCGGAGACCTCGAGAGTCAATCCATACGGCGAATATCTGCTCTTTCATAAAATTCATCAATACTGTGTGGCCACGTATTAACGTTCATAAAAATGTAGTGCAAGCGCAAAGCATCCAGAAAAACCTCACATAGGATTCCAGAATTTGATGCCTATAGCGCTGTGAGTTGACAGTACACGCATCGAAAACGTACAGTGGTGTACGACAGTATGCCACCAAGGATTTCTTTCCCACTGTTGTATCGTCATGTAGTTGAATAAAATATCATTCTTTTTTACCGAATTTACCGTTTTTATTAATTTTCGTCGAAGCACATCACTATATTTACAACTCTATTTACAATTATTAATTGCATAGGGAACTACAGGCATCTTCCTCCATTTTCACGTTTGAGAGCCCCTCTTCTTCTTTCCTTCCCACTCATTGGCCAAGTGGCCGCGGTAGCCGAGTGGTATAGGTATAGGACCATGGCTTGCCTTGTCACGAGTTCGAGCCCAGTACCACTAAAGACCCGTCATGTAGGGCAACGATGCACGTTAAATCTGTCGAGAGCTGAAACGTCCTCCCGTTGGTGTGGTAGTTAGGAGAGGGAAGGGCTGCCTGCTCAGGTGTCGTTCACGTCACTTGACCATGGTTCAAAATTACGTGGTCCGTCGCCAAAAGCCCTCGTGTAGCTGAACAGTGTGACGTTAATATTCAATCAATCAATCCACTCATTGGCCAAAACAGTCCACAACAGCGTCTTTTTTCTAGTCTATCGTACGCTATGAAGCCTCCAAGTGCGCTTTGTGCCAAGCCTTTACACCTCCAAATCTGTAGAATTCTGTTACAAAGGAGGGATGAAAGGGAGCTTTATTTTCTCTTCAGGTGAAAACTCGACGAAAATCGCTTTGTCTGGTACATTTCTACGCATCACTGAAAAGAGCATGCCCCCTTTTTACAGTGCCCATAACTGATGCTTTCAGCTCTGCAATATCCAGTGTTTCCGGTCAAAGGGACGCACAAGAGTGGACACCGGGCGTAAAGGCCAGCCTCTACAAGACGGCCGTAGACTGTTTGCCAGGAAATTCTTCTTCCAGACACAGCAGAAAGGTCACAAGCAAGCTGAGGAACCTTTGTCCACCTATGTCGTCTTACACTTAATGCAAAATAACGATACTGCGCAGTTGTCGAAACCCTATGGTTACTTTGATGATCTTTCTGGTAATATTACCACTTGCTTGGAATTGATTCCACTTTTGGCCCACTTGTAACCATCAAGCCAGCTTCAAGCCTGCAACGACTCTCCATCTCAAGGAATGATCTAAACGATTATGAAAGTCATTTTCAATCTAAACTAACTTGTTTGTTTTAATGCAATATTCACAATACTGGAGGCAAAACTCCCACTTGCGAGAATGGTCTTAACCCAGTAGTTTTGCATAAACTAACGCTAAACAACATTTTTTTTCAATACTGAAGGTTGATATTGTACTACTTGTTTTTCAAAATATCTAAAATACAAATTCTATTCGTTTTACTGGAGGAATTTTAATATTATGACAAAAACGTGGCTGTGACCTTAATTTTGGACATGTGTATGTATTTCTTTATGTCTTGAATATTATTATGTCTAAATGGGGCAAAAAAAAAAACTGTAAAAAGTTTCGTAATTACAATCAAGATCTTCAACCGGTAGTCATTCTACCAAATATTAACAAAATACACATTGTAATTAAGCAAAAGTGCTTATTTTCATATTGAAAATTAACAACAAAACATATTTATAAATAAATGAATACAATTTCCGTTTTCAAAAAGAAAATTTGAGTCTATGTTGAATCTCTTCACCAATAGTTCACATAGAAACTTTATAGGACCGGATTCCAATAATTATTTTTACAGCATTCTATTGAGTTCTGGTGACAAAAAGAGTTTGATTCAATCTACCCTAAAAATGTCAGAGTTATATTCTATGCAAAAACCATTTTCGAGTTCCTTCAGTTTTGGAATTCATAATCGTTTATAACCATAGATAAATCATACTTACGACTTCATTAAACTATGAATGGGAATTAATGACCATGCAAGCAATATCTTTGAATTATTAATTGAAAGGTGACACATCGTCCAGTTCCGTGACCGTTCAATAATGATAATATTTTTCGGAATTATATGTCTTAGTATATTGTTTTCAAAAGGATTTCTGGGTCATTACGTTGATTAATGTTCTGTCTGCATTCCACAGCTTCCATTCATTGTATTTATGTTTGTGAGTTCAAGAATATTTTATTAATTCATTGTACATATATTTTTTGAGAAATGAGAGAAAGAGAGAAAATAAGTTCTGTACTTCATTTCAGAAAGGAAAGGAAAAACGCTTACCCCATAGGTATGTTTAACCGAATATTCGAAAGAAACTAAAGATTCTTTTTTTATAAGAAAAATTCATATTGAACTCTGTGAGATCTAATTGTGTAAGAAATTTCGGTATAAAATATAAAATAATTTATTAATAATAAAACGTTTCAATATTACGAAGTTAATTTTATTTGTTTCATTATACTTTAAGGTATCCGACTACGTTCGGAACCATGATTTTAAAAAAACGCATAAATGGATAATTTTCATGATATTTACTATCACTTAGATTAGAATACATGTATACATTGCTTTAAGGATATTATGACAAAAAATTATTTAAATACAATATTTTGGCAAACAATTAACTTAGAATAACCTTTTTTCCAAATGTTCTCCTTTTGTAAAAATTGCTTCTATTGCATTAATATTTTGCCTGTATATAGCTCAGACCTCTTGCAGAGGCTCAACTATGATTTTTGAAAAATTCAAATTATTTTCAGAGTTACAACCATTTGAAATAATTATCGGCGTATTTTCTTAAAATTTCTCCCTTCTGTTTTCGTAAGACATGGATAAACCGACTTCCGAGTTATGCATTTCAAAAATTCTAGTTGAGCCTCTGTAGACAGGTCTGAGCTGAATACAGGCAAAATATTAATACAATAGAAGCATTTTTTACAAAAGGAGAACATTTGGAATAAAGGTTATTCTAAGTTAATTTTTTGCCAAAATATTGTATTTAAATAATTTTTTTTGTCATAATGTTCTTAAAACAATTGTATACATGTATTCTAATCTAAGTGACACTAAATATCATAAATATTATCCATTTATGCGCTTTTGCAAAATCACGGTTCGAACGTAGTCGGATACCTTAAATGTTTGCTTCAAAAAAATAAATATTTTTTTAAGCATTTATTTTACCTATAAAATAATATTTTTACACACACACACACACACACACACACACACACACACACACACACACACACACACACACACACACACACACACACACACACACACACACACACACACACACACACACACACACACACACACACACACACACACACACACACACACACACACACACACACACACACACACACACACACGAATTTAAAAGAAAATATTAAAATATGATTAATGATTAAAAACATTGCTTACCTCAGAAAATGTGTAAAAATGCCCTTGCATGGAATAATATCATTGAATATACAACTTCTAAAACAAAAGCCATATAAAAAAAAATTGTCGTAACGGTGTTTAAAAGAAAAAAATTGAGAGAATAAAGGAATTTTCCTGTGATATAAAATGAATAACTTAAAGAAATGCAACTGTTAAAAATTATTGGTAATAAAAATAACGAAACAGTCGAAATATTGAAAAAACAATAATCAATTTTCATATTCACGAATAAAGAACTATATGCTGTATATTACAAATTTTGATTTAAATCTTTAGTTGTTAAAAGGATTTTGAAATGTCAATTATTTCTTTTAATACATATTTTCAAGTTTACTTCATAAAATGTGTTTATTTTCAATTGATTGTGACATTGTCACTCCGTATTTCTGTAAACGGAGTAATATCGTTTGATTTCTATTTATACTGTCAATTGTTTTTAAGTTTTTAAAGCTTCTCTGTCAAAAATCGTTTGATATGTTATTAGTACATGAAACATTTTCAGCAAGAGTTTTCATTTTTTAGATATTTATTTTAGGTAAATATTACTTTTGTTTCAGTTGTTAGCTAGCCAAGGTTGCAATTTATAAGTTATGAAGGAATAATATCATTAAGAGAAAATTCAATCATATAAATGTATGGATTATCATGCAATAAATGCCAACATTCTTTTAAAAAAGAACATACTTTAACAAGAAAATTTAAGGAAAAGAATTGTGTGTGTATTTTTTTTAATTTAAAGGAATTGAAACGATTAGATAATAGAGAGAGAAGAAATTAGTTTCCCAGTAGTTGTAAAAGAAGGGATTTTTCATTATAACTGGTTTAAAGAAACACGTGACCTGTTGCTATAGTTACATAATGAAACTAATCTATATAATGAAAAATAAATCGTTTTCAAATTATTTCCATTCTCTTTTTTAAAATTCAACTTTATAAACGAAACTATTTTATTCCATTAAGCAATACAATCTATTTCTCTGAGACAATTTTTTTAAAATTATAAATTTTTCAAACTAAACAACAGGATTTAATTACATATTCAAATAAACAATCTCGTTAGAAAATACGTATGCTTAAAACAAAACGAGACGAAACATAAATATTTTTTTTGTTTGTTTTAGAATCGATAAACTACATAAATTTATTTATTTTTCTAAATAAAATGATTCTTATATTCTGAACAAGCATTATTTTAAATATTATATTCAATCCATTGATTTTATCTCAACTTTTCAATACGCTGCTATTAATGTATGAAATGTCTTCTCTAAAACAACCATTTATATGCGGAAAACTCTTATTAATTCTTCATATCAATTAGGGATTATGCCTCTATTCATATTTAATATCCCATTCTGTCGTTTCTTGCCCTATAGAATTCATTAATACGACATCAACACAAAAGAATGTGTTTTCGACAGCATCGTGTGGTGTCGAAGAGGAGAGTTTTGGCACGCTGCCTATACGCTGCCGGATGCTTTACTAAAAATACTCGAAGAAATAACTTCTTTTATGTAAGAGAGAGATCTAAACAGCCCCTTTATAATACAAAGATGACCTAGAATTGTGTGCCTCTATTTTTAGAGGAAAACTGTGTTTACATCTGAGGTCATGCTCAGGTTTGGTTTGTTTTTATAGAAAAAAATAAGACGAAAGGATTTTGGTTTGAGTCGAAATTTAACCATAAGTAAATCGGAAGAATAACATTTCGAACGCATCGAATAAGAGCTTGGAAAATTACTAAAGAACTTAATTGTAGTTTGATTATGATTTTAATAATGATGACACAAAGCTGTTTAAGTTCTTATGGTCAATAATTATAAGCTTGGTGTTTCTTTTCTTCGAAAAGCTATTGTATATAGATAAAAGTTGTAGCTTATTAAAATCGAATGTACCTCACGTGGTAAATTGCCAAATCAAGCATTGTCCATAGAAGGGGGCAAAATATACATAAAACAAATACTTAACTTTGGGAAATTTAATTCGTTAGAGATAATTAATTAATTAAAGATATTCAATTGTAAAATTAATTATATACACTGTTCACTTAAAGTAAATCAAATTGTTTTCTAAGGTTTTCATCAACATACAAAAAAAATACATGTACTTTTTGACGTTAACTACTTTTTCGGAACAAAAATGACGATCTTTGCAATCCACTGAAAACGCTGTCAGCTGAAAACGCAATGTTGGTTATAAAACTATTTATCTTCTCTGCTAAAATACTCATCATATAACCCATGCTGCCATAGATCTTGGAAGAGTGGATTTCAAAGATTATTCCTGCTAAGTATGGTTAGAGCATTCGTAAAAATGGTTATTATATGCAATTTTAAAGTAAGTGGTACTTATAAGTACCGTCGGTAGATAAAGGGTTAAACTGAAGTGGATTGTCCTAGAATTAGATCGTTGAAATTTTAAAAAAAATATAAAGACGAAAAAAGACAGCTACATCGAGAGGATGAAAAAGTCCTAGGGACTTTTGGATTAATGCATGTTATGCGTTTTAGTCTCTAACTACAGTAATTACAAATACATGTAAATAAAATGTTTGTATTTTCCATTAAATTTTCATAATATTATCCGAGTTAAAATAAACACGAATCGATGACGAGGTCAGCTGCTTAGCTTGTACAGCCCTTAACGACTTTAATCGCAGCATGTTAAACTGTCCTGCGCAAAGTTTAACATGCCAGATGAAAACACGTCTCGAGTCTCTGATCAGATCACTGAAGAAAACCCGCCTCCAATCATCCTCTCTCCAAGACAGGTGTTCTTGGAAATATGCTAGATGGTCTTTTTGTGGTTCCCAGTCAAGGGACGCAGACTACAGGGTGCCTAGAATACCACGCCCCTAAATTAATTCTCTAAGTGACTGTTATCGAAAAAAAGATGTTCCTGTTGCATTACACAGGTTGCGAGAGATCTGTGTCGCCTCTCACGAACCTATTCCTTTTAGCTTAAAATCTCAAATAACGGTCTTGAGCTGGCGTTGTTGCTCTTTTGCGGACTTGGCCAGGTCAGTGGACCACTGTTGCTGTCTCTATGAACTGTTTCCACAAAGTGGACACCACATTTCAGTTGGCAGCCTGTGGTTGTTTGAATCTTCCAGCTATCCGCCATCATGTGGCATCCTCTAGACCAGGACGACTGGTCATATTAACGATGGGGGAAAAAGGAATAAAAACAAGAACTGGGCTAAGCTATGATGTTTCAAAACTTCTTTACACTACAAGCTTCAGCGAGCAAGAAAGGTACCTTTACACAAAGTCGATCACAGCGCCCCTGCCTTACGACGTCACTGCATGGCAGAGGTGTCCACATAGAGCTCAGCTATCATTTGATACCTTATTTGCGTATAGGAATTAATTATTTTGCTCTTTTTTTAATAAAAAGCTGTTCCTCCCTTTAATTGTTTTCATCAGTGTAGTACGGAGTGGCATCCTTTCAAGTGGTTTTGAACCAATTTTCAAGGAAATTCGCGTTCTGAACAACAAAGAATTATTTTTTACGCACATTTGGGAGAATTTTCAAATTCCTAATTTTCGATGTAAGAAAATAAGATATTTAAAACTTTTCCTGTACGCAAAATTAATTTTTCTTTGCTCGTTCAGCGTCATCGTGTGATTCTGTTTTATTACATATTTTCTATAACTAGTGACAAAAACCTTTATAGTCTACAATAAGGTACCTCATACATTAATGAAAGGATCTTTATTTTATTTTATTTTATTCGTATATTTCTCTTTATTGTTGATTCGTATGGAATCCGTATATGTGTATGAAATATAGTTCATTATATAATCTCTTCTCTTTTATGTAAGAATGATCCACACTCCATCGAGAAATCATTAGTACCAAAAGAATGCATGAGATTGTGCGAACATTCATAATTCTTGTTTTCTTTTAGACATTTTATTATTCGAATCAAGTTTGCATGCATATAAAAATATATTATTCATTTAAAGTTCGTAAATGCTAATTTAAGTGTTGAGTTCAAGTATGGTGCCTAATACGATCTATTCAGATGATGAACACTGTTCATTCCATTAGAATCTCTCTCTCTCAGAGCGTATAGAAACTCCAGTCTGCAGTGTGTCGAAAAATAGTAATAAAGCCAAAGTATTACAAGATTGTGTCTTTGTAGTGTGGGACGAATACACTATGGAAAACATAATTTCAATAGAAGCCGTGAACAGAACAATGCAAGACCTAAGAGGTAATACTCTATTTTGTTTGGTGGAGTAACATTTTTATTCGCTGGAGATTTTAGACAAATATTACCAGTTGTGACTAAAGGTACACGAGCGGATGAAATTAATGCTTGTTTAAAATGTTCAGTACTTTAAAGACATTTTAAAAAAAAAGTGTGTGTGTACTTATGTACGCACGTAAGAAGTTATACTTCTTTGGCGTAACAAGATTAAAATCTTTCTAAAAATCCTTAGCAGGGCAAGCTGGGCCAAGGACAAAAGGCGGTCACGAGCAGAGTTGAACGATACTAACCTTCAGTCAATCGGACCAGCCAAACCTGAGATAATCACGATTTAAATAAATTTAAACACCCCCGCACCAGAACAATAGGACCAATAATATAGGGAGGGGGTCGAAGGCGGAAATGATCTGACCCATTCTGCATATTTCTAGACAAAGCATTTTCGTATCCGTTCCTACGGAACGCAAAGCAAAGGTTCGCTGACGCGGGTGTATAGCTCAGTGGTAGAGCATTCGATTGTAGATCGAGAGGTCTTCGGCTTAAAACTCGGGTGTCCCCTTCTTCAGGGAAGTGAAGAGAAATATTTTTCTGAGAATTTCGAAGGCGGGAATGATTTGTCCCTTTCTGTATATTTCTAGCAAAGGATTTTCACATCCGTGATGGTTTGGGCCCTCCATGACGGTGTGGGGCGCATTTAAAAATTTCCCTCATCCATTTCTCTAACGCCCCAAAAAAATATA
>BMAV01019223.1:0-18662 GCA_019973955.1 Trichonephila inaurata madagascariensis
AAAAAATCTCAAAGACCAATTAAGGGGGATTTATTCTAGCAACTATTCCTGTAAGGGAATCTATGGAAATTTAAAACATATTAATTCAGTAAGGGGCTATAAGTTAAGTAATTCCAACATAGGTATAGATTAATTTTATTGAACTTACGAGTATTATTGCGTTACATTATTTATGTAAACACCATCAAAGGATATCATGGTTTACAAAATGTCGGGAAGCCGTTGGAGATTATTGTCAAGGTATTGATTGTTGATGTCAAAGACAAAGCGCCCTAATGCGTGGCGTCCAGATGAAATGTCATGAAACAAAGTTTCCGTCAACTTCTGGAACATTTAAAAGTCACAAGGAGTCATGTCAGGTGAGTAGGGAGGAGGATCACAGATTTAGCGCTGTCAACGTCGCAATAGGAGTGTGGCACTGTTCGCGATATTGCAACGTGCGCTGTCTTGCAACACGGTAGGGACATTTTCTTGGAAGAAACATGGATCAGTCTATCGGCAGTCTATGAAAAGAAGACCATTCAGGATGTCAATATGATGCTGAGGAATTGAGGACCGACCTGTGTGTTGCAAATCTGCAGTATATTTTCTTCCCGAACGCAACGCCTTACTTCATCGTGACCCGTCTTATACGGTAATACAAGTTCCCCACCAATTTCCAGTAGTCCTCGATTTTAATCCACGACTACTGATCAAATTTTAAAACAATCCTTAGAGCGAGAAAACAAAACTATTCATTTTAACTCCACACAACAACTATCCTTCTAAATATGTTGGTGGTTTTTTTGCACTCTACACACACATTGACAACAGTAGGACCTCACCTCTTTCACATTCTTTTTGAACATACCAGCTCTCCTACGAAATAGATAGGTTAAGTTTTCACTATTTAACTTCCAGCCCTCGTAGTTATAAAATGGGAAGTATAGGTAAGATGCAGTATAGGTAAGACGAATAATTTATGCGTTACTGAGGGTCATAGAAAATGTATGTTTCGTAGATGCTGTAGGCACTGAGGATTTTCCCTAATCACTGTGTCAGCAGGGGACATAAAAATACCGCACTTACTCGAATCTCACCCCAAATTCTCAACAAGTATTTGTGGAAAAGGAAAAATAGTTTAAAATAGTTTGGAATCTGTAATTGCTTTAATTGCGCCATCCAACGCATTTTTTTAAAATTCGATTCTAAGTCGCACCCGATTTTCAGTAGTTTAAATATTGGAAAAAAGGGCGGCTTAGATTCGAGTAAATACGGTACATAGATTTCGAGGAAATCCCTCTCATTATAGTTATCTGCTTTGGCAACAGAGTAAAGATAATTGGGAGCATGGTTGGTTATTTCGCATTGTAGTATGAACTATAAGAGCTGCCAAAATGTTAAAAATTACTCGTCAATTTAACTGTAATGTGCAAGAAAATTTAGAACCTATCCGATATAATTTACTTGCTAGGGGGATGATATTAGTTATTCATCCCTATAACCAGGAAATAATAGATACAAAACTGATGAAAAGTGAGAGGAACTATAATCAGTTTAGGGCATCTCTAAAGGCAGTAAATTTCAAAAACTAGCATTGGTACAGGAACGTTGCTACTGGGTAATAATTTTTTTTAAAACAAATGCGTTGACTGATTTTATGAGTAAAGATTTACGGCATCTGACTACGTTTGAAACCGTGATTTAAAAAAAGCGCATTAATGGATAATGTTCATGACATTTAGTGTCACTTAGATTAGAATACATGTATAAAATTAGTTTTGGACTTTTGACAAAACAAAATTATTTTTAAATAATTCGGCAAAAATTAACGTTGAATTTTTTTTTCCAAAATGTTCTCCTTTGGAAAATTTTTTATTATAATAATATTTTTCCTGTATATTAGCTCAGACCTCCGTACAGAGGCTCAACTAGAATTTTTTGAAATATGTAACTTAGAAGTGGGTTTATCCATATTTTACGACAACAGAGGGAGCAATTTTAAGAAAAAACGCCGATAATTATTTAAATTGGTTTTAATCAAAATATGATTTTCTTACATTGAATTCTGTAGAGAGTACTGAGCTATACGCAGGCAGAATATTATTATAATAGAAGCAGTTTTCACAAAAGGAGAACATTTGGAAAAAGATTATTCTAAGTTAATTTTTTGCCGAAATATTGTATTTAAATAATTTTTTTTTTGTCAAAATGTCCTTAAAACAATTTTATACAAGTATTCGAATCTAAGTGACACTAAATATCATGACAATTATCCATTTATACACATTTTTAAAATCACGGTTCCGAACCTAGTCGGATACCTTAAATAGGTACGTACTAACAGCAGGTAATGTATATAATGGGAAGTCAATTGAATAATTGAACAGGTAGGGATTTATACTCTTATGAAGGATTTGGTTGCGTGGACTGAAATGGATTCCCTGATAAACGTGGTATCTCCTTTTACATGTCAATGTTATGCAATATCTCTAACGACTATGTTGTGTCATTTCAACACTTTCGCTATGCCATAAGAAATCTCACGTCCGAATCGAATCACTTTAATATTTGCTTACGTCAAAAAAATTTTTAAAAAAGGTTAATTTACTTTGGTATGATTTTCTTGGTAATTTACATAAAGAGAAACTGAAGTTACGATAAACATTTTGGCAGAAAGATGTGTTTCTGCTAAATAACTGTTCTTTCTTAATACCAGGTCACAAATATGTTTAAATGCTTATTTTGTAAAAAAAAACAGAATCGATATTATACATAATTTATTTGTATATTCTGCTCTCTCGTTTAACATATAGCTTAAATCACGTCAATTAAGTTATTTACGAATGCAAAAACTGAACCTTATCACATTTATAATTTTTCATATTTGTAACGAAAATAGCAGTGTGGCGAAATCAGGAAATGGAAATGCCAATGCATTCAACAACAATCACTCCTATTTTCTTAGGAAATAAAATCCAAGCATCCATGAATTCTTTTATAGTCCTAAATCTTCAAAAAATTGAGCAATACTAGGGGTGACCGTGTATTTTAGGCAATGGCACCCCATACCATCACATCAGCTGTTGGAGTGGTGTGTCGCTGTAAAGCAAAGGTAGGATTGAGGCGTTCACCACGGGGTCTCCACACACGAACTCGATTGTCTTCACTGCTGGATTTATCGCTAAAGACGACCTGGTTCCATTCCGCTTCAGACCAATTTCCTTGTTCGCGACACCACTTAAAACGGAGGCGTCGATGGGTGGGCCTTTAAGGGCAGCACACGTAATGGGCACCACTATCCTAAATGTCCTTCAGCCAGGCGCCTTCGTATTGTTCTAGAAGTCACAGGGGACCCCTAGTAAAGGGTCTACATGTGCCTGGAAGGCGGCCAATGAAGCAGTTGGTTGTACGCGTACATTTTTTACGATGTGGTGGTCTTCTTGACGATTGGTGCGACGAGGGTGTCCTGAGTCTGGTCTTCGGGTAAATGACATCTCTCGGATCCACAGGTCTCAACACCTCCTCACAACACCATCGAAGGCCTTTCCCGGGGCTACGGGCCAAAAGCCAAAAGCTTCCTCTTCGATGATTCTAACCCTCTCAAATTGTGACAGATGCTCATATTGTCTTCGAAAACATTGTAATGTCATAACTACACCAGCTCTTTCTTTGTAAACAATTCAGCACACTCAAAAAAGCTCTGGTTACATATTTTATACTCCGTAAAACCATTAAATGCCCTACCGCGGTATCAAGGGCCCCCAATCACGCCGGATTTCAATCTTTGCATATATCCCGGACAGGGGTTTAAAATTTTCACGATGTTATTTCTTGTGGCTTTTTTTGCCCGAGTGTAGTTTATCATCTGCATTTATGTGCACAAGTTGTTTTTTTTCGAAATTAAATCGATCATGTTCTACCAATTTTAAATCACTTTTTTCCTCTATGTATTTGTTTTCGAGATACTCGTACTAATACCGTAGTTTACTACCAGGGGTTGCCGTGGGTGGTTTTATATTGTAGCGTATGACTACTTTAATATGCCAAGACATCCCTTTTATGTATATAGTAGCAGCCGTACCGAAGTTTAGTGAATGGTAAGGGATATTAGTGGCCACACTGCATAGATCAATATATCAATTACGACAATATTCAGATGTCATTTAATCTATCATTGTATTTTTAGAGGAAAAACTGACTTCAAGCTGCGCTTATAAATTATTGCAATCTAAATATTTATAAACCTTAAAGTTTCAAAAAAATGAAACTATAGTATTTAAAAGATTTAAAGGATATATATAATGTGAAATATTCGTTTGTCTCCGTTTAAATGAATTCGGAAGATAATAGGCTTTTGTAAAGAAAATTGACTTGAATTCAAGCGAAAATAATACTTTTTTTCTTATCAATGTTCGACTAATATTCTTCGTTTTATTAGATCCCTATCTTGGAAAAGACAATTGCACTTCCTCTTGTACAAATAAATTTCAGAAAATGCCTTTCTTTCAATTAATAAGATTTATGAAGCAGAAAGATAATGAAACCTCAATTTTACATAGTTAACCATAACATATCTTAGTACTCAACTCTCTTAATTAAGAGAAATTCACGTTAAGTAACTTTTGGCATCTTTCAACTTTTGAAAACCTGAAGTTTCTCGAAGAAATTTCAATTCTTCTAATACAACCTTAATTATTATCTTATAATTATGCATCACCAAATATCCTTTTTTAGTTTAAAATATTTCTTTATTAAATCTGAGTGCAAATATCTACCAACAAAATGCAATATCTCAAACGTATTATATCCAGATTTCTACTAATGATCTTTTCTTCGATAGTTGGAAGCGTGACGTAAATATAAAATTAAAAAAAGGTTTGGAATATTTGTCGTTGTGAATTTAAGTAATGCCTAACATATAAATAATTCACCTTCTTTAAAGAAGGTTGAAAGTATAGTTAATACTAAAATAAATATTAAATATGTATATTGTTTAAAATAAATTTTATTTGATATTTGATATATTCAGTTAATATTATACAATTAACTTCAATGTGCGCTGATAATTTATATGTGTAATGAGACATGTAAAAATTTGATTTTTAGAATATATATATGTCAGGTTTGAAAAGTTTAGGTTCAAAATTAAGTAAGTAAAAAAAAATATATATATAGAGCGAACTCTTTACCATCCGAAAGGTTTGTGAGAAATAAGCCTTTTGAGGGGGGCGGAAAAAGAAACGCATACTGAAAAGGGCGCTGG
This sequence comes from Trichonephila inaurata madagascariensis, assembly GCA_019973955.1. Taxonomy (NCBI): domain Eukaryota; kingdom Metazoa; phylum Arthropoda; class Arachnida; order Araneae; family Nephilidae; genus Trichonephila; species Trichonephila inaurata. Next base: position 5,246 of record BMAV01019223.1, read on the forward strand.
TGACTTGTCGAAATATTGTTAATGTTCCTGGTTGCGCGCCAAGGGCCCCATGTTGGGTTTTATGTGATTGGGGCGAAAAAAGAAGTTATTAAAGAGATGATGCTTCCCCCATTTTACCAGCAGGCCTGGGCTTGACATATATATATAGCTATGCATGAGCTTAAAATGGAGAACATATGTGTAACAAAACGCTATACAGGAAAAAGAAAGCACAAAACTATTAAACAATTGTATGGGAACCTTAATTCTTTGGAATGGTTTAAATAGCACGAAACAATGTTTCTGGCCAACAACTAGGTTGCATATTAAATGAATAAAAATGTATTGCTTGGAAATGATACAGGTTATTTAACATAGAGTGGGGTCCTCTCAAATACGTAAGACTGTCTTATATATCTTTTTCATGGATGAAAAAATGTTAGCGATGTGAATTAGGGGAAAGTGTAGGGGGATTGATATCAATTGCTATAATTTCTTACTAGTTCTTTTTTCGAAAGGCTTTTTGGTGTAAAAGAAGTACAAATCCCCTCCACCTAACAATGACTTTAAATTTTTCCGTTAATTATTTTATTCTTATATTAAGAATTATTATTTTTTACATTTAGTTAGATGATCCATAAAACCTTGTTTCTTAGTATTTTTTAAACTATAATTTTTTTTTCTTTTTAATTCCATCTACAAAAAAAGCTTTTTTTTTTTTAAACTATCATTTAATATTTAAATAATTTTTAAATGCGTCATGTTTTATAATATGGAATATCCATTGAAACCATAAATTCGATGCGGGCCCGTTTTGCAAAAAGTAGGACCCGGGGTGGGGAAAACTAACCTCTTAAAGTTTTGAATCGAAAAATTTCTGAAATTATTTAACCGAGACCTTTAATCAAATCTCAGCTGTTTTTAAAAAAAACTTAAAAATGCTTCACCATAATCCGACAAAGAATTCAGAAAAAAAGAAAATTTTATCGGTTTGCAAAGAACTTGTTTTTCAATTTCCCACTTTACTCAAATCTTTTTTTTTTATTTATATATTTATTTATTTGCTTATTTATCTTGAGGGGAATTTTCAATCGTTAATAAAAAACATTTTAAAGCCTCAATTGAGCTGAAATTTTTATACAGGATTATTTTGAATGACATACAATAATACAATAATAATTTAAAAAAAATTGATTAAAACAAATTATTTTAAGAAGGGCAAAACAACCATTTTGGCTCATTTTTGGCTACTTAGCTGTCCTTTTGGTATTGTGTCAAAACTTAAAAAGGTTTTTTTTCTCACTGTTAAAGTATTCAGTTGAGGGGGGTTTTTATACATTATTTTGGATGAAAATACGATACTTTAATTAAAAAAAAATTAATTCCCACCTAATGTTGGATTCTGTCATATGTATAAACATATTTATTTTAAAAATTAACTATTTAAAAAAAAGAAAACTAAAAAAAATTTTTTGTTAATCTAAGTAAAAATTGATTTTTTTTTTATGTATCACTTTTTTTTTTTTCACATCTCAATTTTTTTTTATTTCCATTTTAAAAAAATGGGTAATTTTTATATTATGGTAAAAAATTGCTGACGCACCCCCCCTTTTTCACTAAAGAACATTTTTTTGTTTTTTTGAAAACCCAAAAAATTTTTTTTGCATTTTTTTAAAAAAATTTTTAATTTTTTTTAAAGGGGATATAAAAAAAAAATTTTTAAAATTTGGGGAAAAAAAATTTTACACTAAAATTAAAAAGTAAAAAATTATTCAGTTCACTTAAAATAAACGGTAAATCATTTTCTAAGGTCTTAATATACAAAAAAATAAGACACTTACCTTTGACAATAACTATTTTTTCGGAACAAAAATGACAATCTTCGCAAAACGCTGAAAACGCAGTTTCTGCTCTAAAACTATTTGCCTTCCCCGCTAAAATGCTCATCATAGAGCCCGTGCTGTCTTATATCTTGGAAGTGTAGATTTCAAAGAATATTCCTTCTAAGTATCATCGAAGTATTCTAAAAATGGTTATTCTATGTAATTCTTCTTATAAGTATTCTATGTATACTTATAAGTACATTCGGTAAATAAAGGATTATAACACTGAACGGTTTCTCTTTAAGGTTGTACCTTAATCTTTTAGTCGCGAAATATGGAATTAATCCCAAAATCTGGAAATCATTATTTCTGATGATTCTGATCAGGACAATGAAATGAAATTATGAATTACTGTATTGTCATCAGTCCTTGACAAGTGTGCAAAATTTAGAATTTATCTGACCTTTTTAAATGGGTAAAAATCGAATTCAGAGATTCCGTTACATACAAGTGAAGTTTATAAAAGCGTGTTAAAAATGATTGAAAATATCATTGTTATATTCTATGTTCATCTATGCAAAATATTTTGCTGAAGTAAAACATGTTTTGTTAAACATTTTTTCACTAGTTTAAAAAGTGGATTGGAGAAACAAAATAAATAAGTCATATAAAAATTTTGTATCATTGCTGTATTATTTTTAACAAAGAAGTATTATTAAATTTACCCAAACATAATCTTCCACCGTTTTAATATTAATTCTTTCTCGAAATTTTTGTTGCCAAGATCTATACGTTCTTGCCAGTAAAAGTTTTCCCAGAAATCTTTCTTAAATATATTATTTTGTACTAGACTGAACATCTTATAGGTAGAACTTATTTTAAAAGGAAATTCCTGGAACATAAATTACCTTTCATCAGGATGAAAAATAATACATCACGCAATATGGCTCCTGTTTTTCAATTCTTAACATTATGGAAGGCCGAATGCATGATTAGATTCTTAGAAATCCTGAATTCCATATTTTTCTTTTATCTTACGATTTTTCATTTGATTTCATGCTATCTTTTCAACATTTTTGAAATTGTATTTCATCTAAAATAAAGTAAAAACAAAGTAGCTCTTATACTTTGTCTTCCGTGTTGAAGAGAAGTAATAAGAACTCATTTAGGTGAAGAATGTATTTCAGTGAAATTTTAAGTTACTTGTAGGTGTTTTTACTATGGCCTTTTTATGAATAATGTTTTTCTTCTTCATATAATACAGTTGTTACTCAGTTTGCATTATAAAACAAAAATTTATTTAATGAGTTATTTTACTGATATTAAGTTCATTACCATAAATGTCCTCAACAAATTATATTGTAAATTATAGAATTATCATTGTTTTCAAAAATTATCAAATTGCAGAGTATAGAATACTATAAACATTGTGTACAACACAAAACTAAAATTGCACGCTTTTTCGTAATTTTAATCCGAATTTCCTGGATTCACTTGGAACCGTACAACGTAAAGTTGTAATACTAATAATTTGTGGAAGCATGTTCATTTTAAAAATATAACTAATTCATGAATGAAATGGATAATTGTTTGAAATAATGAAAAATACATTTGAGAGGCAAGTTTATTGAATGAATAAATAATAATTAATTAATTAATCTTAAATAAATTAATTAGATACATAATATTAGTAAATTACTGCTCAAATTTGTATTTCTCATATAACACATTTTGTGAAATGTGATACGTGTAAATACTTGGCTATTTAGTTTTAACTGCTTTTTGTTAAATGTAATATTATTTGCTTTTTGTTTTTCTGATTAGTGTTTCTTATTTGAATTAAATTTAAAATTTTTAAAGTCTATAATTTTGCATGTACTGATAGCAAGTTACTAGTATATTCATTGATGCACATGAAACAATATTAACTGTTTTCTTTCACATAGTATTATAGGTGCTGCATTTTACCGTGCACATTTTTTTACAGTAAGGTCTGTTTTTTTTAACGTGTTTTTGAAAGATTTCATATTGTTTTTTTAATTTTAAATTATCTTAGGTAGAAATTTTTACTCTTAAATTAAGGTAAACATATTTTGGACTTATTCCCCCTGTAAAATTTGAATAAGTAAGCAGGCTCATTTAATGTAACAGTTTTTTTATTATTATTTATATATTTATAATTCTTTTGAATTTTTTAAACGTGAGGAATAGTATAAAAATATATTTGTCTACGAAAATATTGTCAATGTGAATAATGCTGTTTTGCTTAAAATCTTACACATACACACACATAATGTTTATACATAATTTTACAATGTATATATACTTATAATGTATTATAAGTATAATTTTACAATGAAAGTAATTTTGTCTGCATTTCATTAGTTCCCCTTATAAATAGTATGAATAATAATATCCATAAAATTATTTTAAATTTCTTCTGTTTAATTATGCCTGTTCAGAAAGGAAATGAAGAACACAATTTTCATCTTTCATGAATGTTGAGTATTTCATAAAAAACACCTACCACACCAACTACGCTAATTACCAAAAAGTACTAAAAAAAACAGCTCCAAATTTTCTTATTTTAGAGACATATTTTTTATTAATTATATGTACGAAATACATTATCCAATTATTTTACTAATTTCCTTTTTATAGAAAAAAGAATTAATTATCTTACTAAGAATAGGATTCTGTTTTATTTAAATAACTGATCTTATTTAACCTATTTAATTATGGAACCAATTTTTCATATTTGGACATTTCGATTTTCCCCCTTTATTTATATGGATAATACTTATAAGTTTTCTATTCTTTCCCTTCTAAAAAAAATTAGTTGAGAAAGAGCCCCCAAAGTTTTTTTGTTTTTATTCTAGAGATTTAAGTAGAACACAAAATTTTTTTTTTTTTTAAATTTTTTTAACACTTTTAATTTTTTTTTAAGGAAAAATAAAATTATTTTTTGTTTTTTTTTAAAAAAATCTATTATTTCTTTTTCGATTGACTTCTTTAACTAATACTATGGCCTTTAAAAATATTTTTTATAGTTTCTTAAATTAACGTTAAAAATTAATAAATTTAAAATTTTTTTTAAATAGTTATGCAAAAAAATATACTGAATGTGGCTTTTTTTTTCAAGTTGTGGATATCAAATAAATTAACTTATATATATTGAAACAATCTTGGTTCACATTTGTTTTAAATTTTTCCCCTTTTGTTTACAAAGCTGTACATATTTTCACTACAACTTCTTTAAAAATACAAATTTAGTAAAATTTTTATTAAAAGAAAGAAAAAAATAGTTTTTTTTATACAAAAGAAAAAAAAATAGCATTCATTGAGTATCACAAATAAATGTTTTTTGAATGAAATTTTTTTTGACAATAACGGGTTATAACATGTAATTTCATTTTTTTATTCGGCTCATATTTCATTGAAAAAGAAAATGCAAGTACCAAAATGATAATTTAGTGTAAAAAAAAGGGGAAAACAAAAAGCTTGGGTATTTTAAAATTTCTTTGTTTACATATTTAAATAGATTTATAAACATGTAAAAAAAAAATTGGAAAAAAAATTAAAACCAATTTATTTAAAAAAGAAAACCGAGGCTCATAATGTTCTTTCTCAAATTTTGCATTTACGATGAGATGCTATCATATATGAATGAATTTTTTTAAAAAAATAGCTTTAAATTATCAAATAATAAAATCATTAAAAAATTTCCCCTCTGAAATATTTAAACTTATTCATTCATGAAATTCAAATAAAACCTTTTATACACACCCCAAAACACACATATATATATAAAGAGGGGTGATAACGCAAAGTTGAATTAAGTATGCATTTTTTTGGGGAATTATCTACAAAGGGAGGGCTAAAATTTAGTAAAAGTTATCGGGTGGTTGGTTTCCCACCAGGCGTCTGCCCTCCCTTTCGTCTCGTCCGTCTGACTCGTCTCTTTTTGTCTTCCCCACAATCGTCCTATTCGTCCTCTGTCGCCCCTTTATCCTCGAATCGCCTTTCCGCTAGGTGGCGCCTTTTGGGCCCTTACGTCTTGGGGAATATAAAAAAGGATTAGATAAGTACACCCATTCCTACATCGGCCATCATGCCCAAGCATGCGTCCTCTCATGTAAAATACAATTATTTCAAAATGTCATGAAATAAAATTAAAAACTAGAGGAAATGAATTTACAAATAAAACAATTTTTAAAAAACAGTCTATGTATCAGAAAATAAAAAACAATAACAAGCTAAAAATAAAATAAAAAAGGATACAGAGGGAAAAGAAGACAAATAATAAAAAGCAATTTAGTATGGTGATAATGTCAAAAAAGATGAAAAAAGTTTTCGTTTGTAATGTAACATTCATTTGTGTGTCCATGGTTTCAAGTATTCGGCACAAGTACTTGTTTTGGTTGGGCCATCAAAATTTACTTTTTTTGACGTAGTATTCGTTGATTTACCTCAGAATTTTTATATGGACCATAAATTTATTGCAGAGTTTTTGCCAGGTCCGTGTTGCGTTCTTTTAGCAACAAGTCCTTAACACTATATAAACAAGGAATTTCGTCAAAGATTTTGGGCTTTTTTTTCATTTTGCACTTTAATTTTTTTGGATTTTTCCGTTTTTACGTAGGGTTTCGTTTTCATTAAATTCGAGTTGTAGCTGTTCGTCGATTAATTGTTGAATGCCTCAGCTTTTTTGATTTGTTTCCAAAGGGAAATTAAAAAGGGGTGGTGTTAATGTTTCGTTGGAATGTTGAGTTTAAGACTTTTGTAGTAAAGGGAACATGTTTGAACCGTTTCGGGGGATCGTTTTCTGACATTTTAGATAAAACAGAAATAATTGTTATTAAGGGGTTCTCTTGAACATTTCCCGGGCAAACCTGTAGTAATAATAAGGGGAAATTTTTTTTTTCGGAACAATAAGTGTGGTTGTCGGGTGAATGTGTTCCAGATCAGTGAAAAGAAAACGGGTTTTTAAATGTATTTTTTGGGATGTCAAATTTTTTTTATTACCTCAGAAGTAGATGTAGTTTTAGTGGGGTATAACCAAACAAATTTGGTGAAAAGGAATGACAGCTAAAATGAATTTGTTTTTTATGCGATGTTGCTAAAGGACCAAGATGATCAATATGGTATGTATTTAGAGGTATGTCATCTTTGAAAAGGGGATGGAGAAATCCTTCTTTTTTACCAGTTTTTTTATTTTTCAAATACATTTTACACAATTAGAAATATTTTTTTTCAATTTTATTGAAGTTGTGGTATAAAATTTTTTTTTTATATTTTCAAGTTCTTTTAACTAAAAAAGTCCTTTGTCGAGCTTTTTTGATAAAGTGATGCTGCATCTCGTCGGAATAAAAGGACTTCGGCACCGTCAATAAATTTATATAATATATTATTATTAATACAATAGTTATCAAGGGACCATTTTGAAGACGAGCTTTTTGGAAAAGAATAGGGGGGGTCAGTTTTTGAGATTCTTTTATCCTATGCAAATAGAATCAGTACAGATTTTTTTAAGACCTTATTCTACTTAAAGCGTCAACATGGGCCATTTGGAGCCAGGCGATGTAAAAGGGTTTAATCATAATCTTGAAATTAGGGGCCCAACGCGCGATTCGTGTGTTTAGATCTTTTTTACTCATATTTTTTTGTAAATGCATTACAATCAGTAATTTTTTTAAAAAGGCTTTCCCTAAAATGTACACTTTAAATTTTTGAGGCCTATGATTGCTAAAACTTCGAGTTCGTAGCTGGTTTATTTTCTCTCGGTTTTCGGACTTTTTTTAGACATGTAATATATAGGATGTAAGGATTATCATCAGAGGATATTTGTAATAAAACAGCACAAGTCCGTCGATTGACGCATCGTATGTATTTCAGTTTCAAAATTTTGCCGATATATACCTAAAAAGGTTTTTCGACAGAAAAACGTTTTAACTCGTCAAATGAAGCTTTTGTTTTACATAAAAAGGGGAATCTTTACGAAAAAGATCACAAAGTGGCTTACAATAACAGAAAAAGCAGGGATAAATTTACGAAAATACCCAGTGAGGCCAAAAAAGCGTTGAACTTCTTTGTTTTTTTTGGTTCGGGGGTAATGGACAACTGATTTATTTTTTAAAAGGGGAAGGGAAAAGTTTTTTTTTTCAATAATATGGCCTAAAATTAAATTTTCCTATGCAAAAATTGACATTTCCCAAAATTTATTTCTAGTCCAATTGCTTTTAAGAATTTTTTGAGTCTATCAATAGCCTAGATTCTTTTTACGGATAACTATATCATCCATGAAAGGGGCAATTCCTTGAACAATTAAGTCACAAAAAACTTATTGATAAAACGTTGAAACGTTGAAGGGTATGTAGAGAGTCCGAAAGGCTTTTTTAAGGAACTGAAATTGACCATTTTTTGTTACAAAAGGGGGTATAGGGTGACTCTGTTTGTTAACAGGCACATGGAAAAACCCTTACGAAATCAATGGTACGAAACTCAGTATCCTGAAGTTTATCTAAAATATCCCAATGAGGGGCGGGATAAATGATCCTTAACCCAACACACGATTTAATTTTTTAAAATAATGAGACTCGCGGACTGCCGTCTTTTTGGCTACTAGGACTTGGGTGGATAATCAGATGAACATGGTTCAATAATACCATTTTTTGTCCATTCATCTATTTGTTTTTTCTACTATATCATTCAGTAAAAAAGGGAACCTCTTGGAGAATGATAAATTGGCTTGTCGTCCGTCACGGGAATGCTTTCAATATCCTCATTTTAATTTTATTCGGCCTATAAGATACGAGTAATGCCCAACATCATTACGAGTTTGTTTTTAAATTTTTGGGGGCCAAATCAAATTTAGGAATGTCGTCAAAATTGCGAAACAAAGATTTTGGTGGCTTGAAAAAAAAACACACGGGTGATAGTCAAATTAGCGTGTTTTGATTAGATTATATATATATACAACCAAAAAATCAAAGTTCATTGAGTGGTTGGGGACAACATTAATTTTTAAAAGGAAAGTCTTGGTTTCAATTTAACAGTTAGTTGAATGAACCAATTACTGAGTTTTGAAAAGGGCCCAAAAACCGGTTAGTATATTACCACTATTTTTAAAGAAGGAGAGCCCAATTGATTCATACACTTTCTTTCATTAAGGTTACTTGACCCGGTATCAACTAAAGATAATATTTTTTAGATAAAAATTTTTAAACCCTTTAAAATAGTAGTTAATGGGGTAATTTCATCAACATTATTAGAATAAAGGGATATTTTTGAGGACAAAAATATCAGATTTATGGCCAAAATTTTCGCATATTATAACTTTGGACCAAAAATTTATCTGGGCAAAATTTTGAAAAGGGGCCCGGGTGAAAATTAAAACAATTACGTGATTCCTATCTCTAAAAATTTTTTTCACAAATTTTAATTAGGCTTTTTTGCATTGAATTTTGGGTATCTATCATACGATGGTTATAAAATGTACTTTCCACACGGCGGTGGCTCTAAAAATTTTGGGTTACGACATCATAAAAGAGCGATTTTGCTTTTATTTTAAATATCTTGTCATAAATTCCTAATTTTCTTTAAATTTTGAATTTTGTACATCCATATAATATTAGCTTATTTGAAGGATAATCCGGGGTTCCATTAATACAATACTCCATAATTTAAATTTGTCGGAAATCCCCGACCTCATTCGCTAATTCCCCAATAGCGACTAAATATTTGGGAAAACCGTTTCATTAGGCCCCATTTTTCTATTTTGTAATTCCTATCAATTTGGGTTGATTTATTTTTTTTAAATTCCCGAATAAGTAGTATTTTTTTTAAAACTGTAAAAGGGTTTTTACCGCGCTGAGATTGAATAAATAATTTTCGTTCCTGTAAAAAAACCCTTTTACAAAAATAATTTTTTTTTGTTCGGTTATTGGGGAAAACGTTAAATTTTCTTCCACATCAGAAAAAAAAAAGTTCAATTTGTATGAGTCATCTGCACTGGAACGAAAAGTTTGAAGTAATTTTAACAAAAAGCCACGATAGATCGTTTTTTCGAAATAGAGGCGTCAGCCGATTTCCTGTCTGTGAAAATGGAGGGGAAAACCAGGAATTTTTTTGCAACCCGCGGGGGCATTCTTCTACACCCGTGTATTGAGTTTGTCTGAAAAATGGATAAAAATGCTCGAAAACAAAAAATTTTACAAAGTTCTTCGGGAGTTCCCTTTGTTCTGTTGTAAAAAAATTTGGTAAACAGTTAAATCAGGTGGTTTAATTTTTTTTAAAAAAATGGCGGAGAGTCCTCTATATCAAAGCTGGGGGGAACCCCCTAAAATTTCCCGAATTTTTCTCTAGAAATCCCCTGAATGGGTGATCGTTAAAAATAACAAAGAATACAATTTTTTTTTGAGTATTCCAAATTTCAATGCTTGCCATCTGGGATTCATTCAGTTTAAATAAGACAAAAAAATCACTTAAATAGAACCAAAATCTAAAAAATACAAATATTTGCTGATCACCTAAAAAGATATATGAGTAGAAAAAATTCAACATAGAAAAAAAAATTAATACTCTATGAAAAGGGTAACAGTCTAGGAAAATGTCACTAGTAGCAATTTAAATTTAAAAAAAAATCTATCCCGTCATTGCAGTTTCAAAATATATTTTCCTCGCTGAGGTTTGTAAAAATAATGGAAATAAAAAAATCACGGCCTTTGCACACAACGTCTTGTTTGTTTAATTTTCTTTAAAATTGTATTATTTTTGAAGAAAATGTCGATGTCCGGGGAAATTATCGCTTCACAATCGAATTTTCCTCTGAAATTTCACAACACTTGAAATTTAAGGAAAGCGTCAAATCACATAAAAAACGTTGGAACGCTCTTAAAAATTTAAGAATATCGTCAAATCCCTAAAACAAGTTGAAAAGATTCATTTTCTTGCATCGTCCTTTTTTTTTTTGCTTCGGTTTTTCAGGGATTATAAGTTAAGGGGGAAAAGGCCGAGTATATAAAAAGTGAAAAAGACCAGATTGAATTAAGTATGCAATTTGGGGGTTTCCTCACAACGGAGGGGTAAAAAATTTTGTAAAAAGTTATCGGGGGGTTGGATTCCACCAGGCGTCTCGTCCGTCGCCCTCTCTCTCTCTGCTTTTCCCGTGCAATCGTCCCTTGTCCGTCTGTGTCCCCTTTTTCCTCGAACCGCCTTGTCCGCTAGGTGGCTCCTCTTTGCCTTGTAAAACCATTCCTACATATATATATATATATTTTGTGTGTGTGTGTGTGTGTTATATTGTTCCTGGGGTGAATTCGTAAACTGTTTAGAAATAATAATGTTTTATTTTTTTAAAAAAGGATAAATAAAATGAAAATAAAAATTGAATTAAGGGAAAAAATTTAAACGCTCGTCCGCCTAATTTGGGTTTTATTATGTTTTTTTAGAGTTATTATTGTTCTGCCGTTATCTGTGCTTCTCTTGCGTTCTTAATCTCTTTTCCCCCTGTCTATTCCGCTGGAGTCATTGACCTCTGCTTCCATTCGCACCCCCTGGGGGTGCTAAAGGTCTTCGTACTGTAGCGACATCTACTTCATATATAAAATAATATATATATATATATATATATATATATATATATATATATATATATATATATATATATATATATATATATAATATATATATATATATATATAAAATACACTGTGCAAAAAAATTTTGCACTGAAAATGTACAAAAAACTGATCTTTCAGTAGCTATTTTTTGACAAATAATAGAAATGAAAAAAATGCTGACAATTTAAAAATAGAATAATATTTGTAATTTTTTTTAAAAAAAAATCATGATGCTTATATTATTGCTAAGCAAAGTACGGATTCACTCGGTAATTATTTCTGTCACCTTTGATAAAAAGTAGATAGGTTTAATAATAAGTAGTTCCTAATTGTCAAATACTGAAATTTCATTTACAGATCCAAGTGCATTTTTCTATGTAAGTCACTATTTTCGATTCTAAAGAAAGCATGTTAAGATGATGCCATAAAAAAATGGCATTCAGCTGTATGTGATATAAGCAGTGATATAAACATTAAAAATGATATTCGGGCAAATGATGTTAGAGGAGTTTTTTCGAATACAAAGGCGGGGTTTAACAACAATTTATTCCTAAAGGCAAAATTACCGATGGCTAATTTTACATATACAGGATGTGACACAGAAAAAACGAGATTAGTCCAATCAATCATTGTACTCACAGAATCAGATCCCCGTGACAGTATCGCTTTCAAAGTAGTTCCATCGGCATTTACATTTCTGTATTAGGTTCACCATTGCTAGTAGCAGTTCTGGAACGAGGTTTTGGAAATCCCTTTTGTGGAGATTTTCCATTTTTGAATAAATCTCTTCCACTGAGGTAAAACGGGTTCCCTTTCAGCAAGTTTTAACGGTAGGACATTTTTTAAAAATTCCCATGAGGCCAAATCAGGTGAATAATGAGGACCTCATCACATTAATGCTTTTTCTGCTCAGAGACTGCTTGATTGATAGGATCTTGTGAGCGGACGCATGGTCTTGTTGCAAAAGACATTCTTCACTTCCCGATTGTTGCCTTTTTTTCCCTAAATTTTCAACGGAATCTTTTAGTACTCAATGTAGTAGTGTTGATAACAGTATGACCACTTATGTGAGTGGGAACCCTGTCCTATTTCGAATTTTGGCAATGGTTTTGTCTGTGATCGCTAACCTTGGGCAGGTCTTACTGACTATTCCCCCTGAAAATCTATTATACCCTTCAAACTCATATACACTAGAGGAAGTTCATCTACATAAGCCTTAGTTAATATTTAACATGTTCCCGTGGCTGATTTTTTGAGTTTCACAAGAAACTTCACTTTCGTCATTTTCCAGGCAGAATGCAGTTGCACATGGGCACTCAATGACGTAGTCCTCCAAACTGGAGTGATCAATTAAGGCTAAACTGGCCGCATGGATAGAGAAGGTGTATGGAATGACGTCACCAGAACGGTTGTTACCAGCTCTACTAATTCTTCAAACTGCACAATTAGTCTAGTTTTGTTTGTGTCACACCTTGTAGTTCAGTAGACGGTTTCGAAATGTTATCATGGAAAAATAACTGAAAAATGAGCAGAAAATTAATTGTTTTTATTGACAACGTTTATCACCTCAGCCTGTAATTGTAAAAGTCCACCTTTTGTCAGACTCATTAATCATCTGTACCATCTTCCCTAATATTTTAACTTATCACTAAGGTTCCTTATCTGTTGCCACGGGATTGAAGACGACATTGAAATGACAGCATTTTTCTAAACCAGAAGAGGGGATAGAAAATAAGTTGAAATAACTTTAGGGAATTTTCAAAAATGTTTTTTTTTCCCGGAGGGCTTTGAACAGTAATATGGATGGAGAAAGAAGTTGTATTTAAAAATAGAGCAGGAATTTGAAGGAAAATAAGATTAAAAATTGAGTTTGTTTTCATTTAATTGTAAATGATATATAAATTCTGGAAAATTTATATTTCTCCCTCATTATCAGAATAATTTTTTAAAGCAATTCCCAATTAGTACCTTTATTTAAAAAAAAATATCTTAGAA
>BMAV01019224.1:0-16669 GCA_019973955.1 Trichonephila inaurata madagascariensis
TAGTCGTACCTTATTCTTATATAAAGGGTACCTAATGGTATCTCATTAAATTTGAAATTTTTATTTTTTATTGAAAAAAATTTAAAAAAAATCCCCGTGCACCAATTTGTAACTATTGGCGGTAATTAATTTATTTTTATAAAAGTGGGGTAAAAATAATTTTTTTTCCATTTGAAGCCTATAAGCAGTCGTTATGAAACAATGCAATTTTGATGAAACGAAATTAATATCACCAAGTACACGCAAGAAATGCCTAGTTACATAAAAAAATGAAAATTTTTTTACCTCAATAAATTGCTCATTAAAGCAATATAAACTTGATTTGCATTTTTTTTTTAATAAGGCAGATTTGGCTATAGATACAGCATTTGAGCTATAACTGATGGGCTTGTGTAAAGAAACGTTTTTTGGCATCATGATTAAGTTTTGAATTAAGTGTTAATTGTTCGTTTTGATTTTTTCTTTGTTTTGGTGCGATGTTAGGTAAAGCTTTAACCAGGGTTCTTTAAAGGGTTGGGGAAACCCCCGATAGCCCCAGCATCTATCGGGAAACCCCGGAAATTGTCATTTAATGTTATGATTTTTTTTTTACTGACTGTGAAAGGCCTCGTGGAAAATTGGGAGAGGGCTGTCGTTAATCAGTTAATTATCTTAACTGCCCCAAAAAATAAACTCAGCCATGTATTTCGATCAAAATTTTTTTATTGTTTAATACATAAGCATTACTACAACGTAATATTTTCATAATATATAGTAGAAACTCATGAACAAAGATTACTGAATTATCAGCACGCCAATCTTAAAAGTTTAACTCTTTAAAAAATTGAAATACGTTGAGTGCATTATTTTTTTTTCGAAAGAAGTTTTTTGAGCATTTTATATATAATTTGATGTTTACTGCTTTCTTAAAAAAAAGTCTAGAATTATCAGTCAGGGTTATTGAAAACCTTTTAAAACACTGAACTGTTTTTGAGTCGGGGGCGTGCTCAGAATCTTGGGGACCGCGATGTCAGGCTGTTATATAAAGGGGGGAGTGACGATCCCACGGCTTAAACTACCCCCTAAATTGGATTTTCCCCAATGACATATTTAAATAGTCACACAAAAATATTTTTATGCTATTTTAAAAATGTAATTTTATTTTTTGTTTAACGTTTTAGGCCCCCTTTATAGTAAAAATAAAGAAAATAGACAAGATAGTTTTTAATTTATAGAAAATGTGAAGACCAAAAACACGGGTTTTCGCCCCTTGCTCCAACCATGTTCTGATTTCGGTATCATTCCGGTAGAGCAGTTACGGTTAGATTCGACGTACACCTTCTTCAACACGCTTGCATCAATTTTTTTCCAAAAAAAGGCCCCCTTTCCCCGCTCCCCGAATTTGAACGCGGGTCATTTCCTTTTTTCGTCAATAAAGCTGCGTTCTTTTTCCCATTATTACTTTTTCCCCCCCTTCCCCCTTTTTTTAATGAGATTTTTTTTTTTGGAAGATTGTCGTTATCGGTTGGGGCATCATTTGTCTCACGTGGCCTTGAAAAGGAAAGAATCATTTTTTGGTTGCATGCGTTTTTTCAGAGACTGCTCGGTTTTTTTTGAGAAAGATTTCATAATGTGGGTACCGAAACAAGGTCATAGTTTGCTTTTATTTTTATTTAGTTGAAAATAATTATTTTAAGAGCGGTCGTTGAATTTGTTTTAAATTTTTTTCCCTTTGTAAAAAATTTTTTTTTTGAAAATTTTTTTGGAATAATTCCATATAGTTTCTCTTATTGAAAGCATCTGTTCAGGAGTTCATATTTCATTGTATTATAATTATAGTTTTGAGTTGTGTGTAAAGTATATCAACTGCAAATATTTCTATTAACATCAATAATATTTAATACGAACTGTAAAATGAAACGTTACCTTTTTGGTTAAAATTTGTTGATTATAAGTTTTTTTTCAAAATGAAACTCGTGTTTTGCCAATTTTGTCAATAATTAAATTTTTAAAAGGAAAAATTCATAGATGTCATAGTAACATGATACTCAATCACATATTTTAAACCCAAAATTGTTCCCTATTGCTGGCTTTTTTTTTTTGCAGATATTTTTTAAAAAGTACTTATTTGTCATTAAAAAAAGCATAAGATTTTAAAAATACTTTTAAAAGACAAAATTTTTTAAAATTTTAATATTTTAATATAAACCCCAATTTTTTGAATTTGTATCAAATTTTTTGGGTAGAGAAAAAATAAAATTTTTAAGCATTTTTAAATTCAAAGAGAAACATACTGTGGACCTTCTAATTTAGCCCTTTGGGGAAATCGTATATAATCTATGGGGAAAATATTTATTTTTATTAAATTTGTAAGGTAATGTATCACTATATTTTATAGTATAGTAATTTTTTTTTTGTTTTTTTTTAGGTTTTAAAAATTTTTTTTTTATTAAATTTTTTTTTATCTTCCGGGGGAATTAGAGATAGACAGTAAAAATTTTTTTTCAACTTGCTGCATTAGTCATTCAAGCAACATATGGAGTTTTCACGGTAAGAATTTGTTTTTAAAAAACTAGTTTCTTTTTTTAAAAATTTAAATTTAAATTTTTAAAAACTTTAATTAAAAAAAAATTTTAAATTTTTTTTTTTTCTTAAAAAAAATAATAATGGTGAAATTTTAAATTGCCTTTTGTGCCTTTTTTTTTTAATAATGAAGGGTTATATATTTTGATAATTTTGATAGTATGTATTGCTTTTAAAAAAAATCATTTTTTTTTATTTTTATTGGTATTAATACAGTATTAGGGGCACCAAAAGTTTTTAAATTTTTAAAACTTTGTACTTTTTTTTAAAAAAAATTTTTATTTTGTGTTTTAGGCTATTGTTAACATTTTTTTTTTATTCTTATCAGTAAAATAATTTTTTTTAAGGACATTAAAAGATCCCGTGTTTCCTTTTAATTGAAAATTAAATTTGTTTGGAAAAATTTTTATCATTTATGTTTTGCTTTAAATAAATGCATAGATGTGGAAAATTAGAGTAATATTTTAAATGATTTAGCAGAATATTTTTAAAAAATTGCTTATTTATATATTTGCTGTAAAAAATTACTGCATTTAAAAATGAATGTCATTTTTAAATTTTAGATTTTTTTTTGAAAATCATTTTTTTTTAACATTTGCATATATTAGCCTGGTCTTGTTTTTTGTGTTTAAAAGTTTTAGTTGTCTCTCTCCTAAGTCATCTGTTCCTTTTTTTTTATTCAGAAAAAAATGTTTAATCACAAAATAATGACTTTTTTTTGAATGTAGAGTACAATAAAACAAGTGTTATGCAATTTTTTTACAAATGATTATAATTTTTTTATGTTTTTCTTGTGCATTTGTAATAAGGTATGTTTTATTTCAGTGAACAAACATTTAAAACTCATTTAAAAAGCTTTCCTGTTTACCTGCCTCTACACTTAAAGAATTTCCATCAATATCTGCATGGTAGAATTTTCTTTCCCTTCTTATAAATTACTTGTTAACTATAAAATAAAGGGGTTTTTTTAATACATAATTTTGACATTAAAAACTCACCTTGATATATTTAACATGTAGTGTTTTTAAGATTATATATTCCAATGCATGTCTATTTAAATATGTTTGAATAACTCATAATATATTCCCCCCTTTTTTGACAAAATAAAAGAATGCAGATACTTATGAAGGAAAAAAAATAAAGCAGTAAATGTTAAATGTTTATTACATTTTCAAAAAATGATATATTGTGAGATTTATATTGTATTTATAACTAAACCAGTGTTTGATTTTGGAATGTTGTTGTGGGATTATCTTTAAATATCCTCTGAAATTCATGATACGACTTTTAAATTTATTTACATATTTAATATTTATTGGTAAATAAGATTTACCCCCATGTTACAACAATTAGGAGAAGAGACCCTCACCCTCATACTGTTAAACTAAATATATTTTTATTTACTTTATTTTGTGAAGCAACAAACTTTAATTTTTTTTTTCATATAGTATGGATAATTTTGATCTTTTGAAATGCAATATTACATTTTTCTCCTGTAACGTTATACCAGTTATATTTTGTTGTTTGCAGTATCACAGATTTCTTATGAAATTTAGCAAAGATTATTCAGTGAAATAGTAGGATTGTTATACATTAAATATGATTCTCAAAATCATTCATCTGTATTTTATGGAGAGTGAGGAAAAAGTTCTGATTGATTTGCTAAATATATTTTAGTCAGTAGTTAAATGGAAAAATTGTGGAAATGTATTGTAAAATAAAATGTAATAATAAAAGTATATAATGTGTATTTTTCCTGTTTTTTTTTTCTATTTTATTTATTTAAACTTATTTTTAAAAATTGTACCAAGACATACTTATGTAAATATACGCCTTGATAAACAAAAGTTTTTAAAAATTAATAAACATACATGACATATTTTTTAAAAGATCTGTACTACTAGGATCGGGAAAAAAAAAGAAAAAAAATTTAAAATTGAAGTTTTGTGTTGAAAAAATTTTTTTTCAATCATGTTTTGATGTTCTTTAAAAAATTTTAAAAAATTAATTCTACTGGAAATTAAGTGTTTTAAAATATTTGCTTTTTCCTATTTATGCAAACATTTTGTTTCTTTTTTCAGTGAAACACAAGTTCTTGAACATTATAAGATTCTTGCTGGACAAACTGGGGGTGCTGCTATTGTTAAGTAAGTTTTTTAAGCACAATATTTAGTGCTTTAATGTTTAATTTTGTTTATTAACTATTTCTTTTTTAAATTTACTTCTTTTTCTTGTACTTCTGATCTTTTAGTATAAGACTTGTTATTTCACATTCTTAGTGTCTAAACTACAAATATATTTTTAGATTTTATCAGAATTGAATATACTTTTTAGAAAGTGGCTGTTTTTTGAAGTCTAATTGAAAATTCATCTCTTCCTTTTTTTTGATCATTTAAATGAATATAAAAAAAGAATTTAAAAATATTTTCTCAAAGTATTTCCATTGAAAAAAAGGTGGAGTTATGTTCATTTTAATTAAAAGAATTGTATTTTCTTTAAGTTATCTGAGCATTGTGAAAGTTTACCAACATATGGGCAGCATTACTATGAAATTAAAGTATGAAGCATTATTTTTATTTTTATTTATATTGTGTAAAATATCAGTCTTGACGTAAATGCTAATTTGTTTGTTTGTTAATTAGGACAAAGCTGCTAATCCTTGTTGGTTGAGTTTGAGTTATCGAGGCATTAGTCAGTATGACAAAAATGATCGGCGAACTCCTAGAAGGGTTAGTGTTTTATTTGTTAACCTAGTTTATATGGAAGTAATTTTTAATGCATTTAAATTTTAATGTAATTTTAATTTTAGGTTTTCTTGTGGAAACAATTGGAAAATTTGTATTTTCGAGACAGAAAATTCACTGTTGAAGTGCACGAAGCAAGGCGGTGAGTGTGTGTTTATATATATGTATCTTCTTATGTTGTATATATTTCTTGTAAATGAGAAAATTACTATTTTTAATATTATTGCCATTTTAGTAATGATTAATTTTTCATAATTGTAATTATCTAATTAGGGTTGTACATACACTTAGCAGTTTCAATTTGTACGAAGATGCCATAGAAGAACCAGTGGAAGAATTTGATGATCTTTCTAATGCTATTTGTGATCCAACAACTCAGTAAGTATATTTCTTCTATTGAAATGTGAATCAAGAGATCAAATTGCTATGATAATTACATTTGGATGTATATGCTTGGTTTTAAATTAACAATGTAGGTCAGCATTAGTATTTTTAAAATCTCTAAATTATTTTTTTACTGCTGTTTCTAGTACTTCTGCTGTGTTTTAACATAACAATGAAGTCCACCTCTTTGTCTGCTTAGAGGCTAGGAAATTTAGCTCCTTATGTACAAATCACTAATTTTAAAAAGAGATTTTGAAAAGCCATTTGTTATTTTACTAAAATCGAGAATTCCAAATCAAAATTTATAAATATTGGGTTATGAAAACTTTGACAACCGCTTATTTTTTCCCATTATTGTTTACTTCATATATTCTTTAACATATAAATGCATGCTTTATGAACAAGATTTATTTATAATCATGGAATATTACTCAATATTGTTTAAAATGTCAGGATAAAAATATAATTAATTCTCTAAGGTAATGAAATAAAGAATTTTAATTATGAAAAATTATTTTTTTGTTGTAAGATTTTATAAATAGCTATTAGGGAGAATCTGAATAATAGGTTTTAACCTTGAAACTGAATTATATACTGGAATCATATTACAATGTTCCATGTACTCTAAAAAGTAAATTTCGTTTTTTAGGGTATCAGTTAGTAGAAGAGCTTTAGCACCTGCTAGTGTCACTGTATATGTATGGTATGCTGCATCACCTAATATTGCAAAATGCATTTGGTCTATGGCAATTGCTCAACATCAGTTCTTCCTCGATCGAAATCACAAAAAAGTGAGTTTTTTTATAAAGTGCTCATTCCGTTATGTGAATATTGAACAATAATTACTTAATTGAAAAAAAAAATTATTTTCTTCATCAGGCAATTGTTGCATTGAATTTAAACACATTTTTTAAAAAATTTCAGAGTGTTGGTCATTAGTGAGAAGTCTCAGCCAAATTGCATCTGAATTGAGTCGAAGTGTCCAGTCTCTTTCATCTGCTAGTTCTCAATCAAATATCAGTCGAAGTAATAGTTCAGCTAGTCTTCCTACAATAGTAATTGAAGGTAAATATCTGTTTATTATCTGTTCATTTATAAGTATTTTATTAAATTTTTTTTTAAAAATCTAATGTTTTAATTGAATTTTCAACATGTGGTATGCATTTTTCCAAGTATGCAAGTTATTTGAAACAAAATAAGAAAGTATTAGAAAAATATTAATGATACTTAAGAACAAAGTGCACCCATGAAGCTCATCTTCATAAGATTAGTGATTGAGCACTTTTTGTAAAGCTATTTTACATAAAATAAAAGAATTATATATTGAAGTATAGTTACTACCTTAATCCATATTTTGTGGATAGCTCTTAAATAGAAAGATTAATATTATATATATATATATATATATATATATATATATATATATATATATATATGTGTGTGTGTGTGTAATTTTTATTCTATGAAATGGTGAATAGAGAACTTTTCTATTTGTAGTCTAATATACTTGTGAGTTAAAATGACGTAGAGAAAAAAAGAAAATATTTTTCAATTTATAAGAATATTTTGAAAGTAGTTTTTATTCTGAGCAATTTAGAGAGCTTTGGATTCTTAAGGTGTTAATTTTTAAATCTAAGAGATAAGAGGTTACTTTGTTGCATTCTTTGAGAAAGTCAAGCATTGGCCAAAAATGGTTTGATTGGTATGAAAGAGATTTCTTTGGTTTAAACTAAGATACAATTAGTACCATGCTTTGAAACAAAAATTTTTTTTTTTAAAGCATAGCAAAATCTATAATAGATTTTTTCTCTTAAAATGTGAATTAAATTCTGTACAATTTCAAGAATTAAAGAAAAAAATATTCCTGGAGAAATTAAATTAGATCCTGCTACATATTTTAAGTAAATTCTAAAAAGTACATTTAGAGAAAAGTTATAGCATCCAATTTAAAACATTCTATTTTTTCACTTTATGTTGAAACTTTCTTTCCAACTTTAATTTACTCATTTATTGTACCCCATAAAAATTATATTTTCATTTCATTGTTGGATATTTAAATAAACACTAGCAGTAATTCCTTTTCACTTTTATACTAAAGATGCATAAACTTTTTTTTGCAGGAGAGTTAAGTGAAGAAAGCAAAGCTGCCACTATTGAAATGTTGGCTGCTCTTCAGTCAAGAAAAGACGCTCTTCAGGATGCTCTGAAGAAGAAAACAGAAGAACTTAAATCTCTTTGTCTAAAAGAAGGAGTATGTGTCATCTAATATGTTATAAGAATTCGATAATCCTAAATAATTCAATAAAATTGTTCTTTTTGAAAAAGTGAAAATAATCTGTTTACCTAATGTAATGCTATTATAACAAGCTAGTTATCTTTTTGTGTTGTAATTTACTTTTTCATTTTAATAATTTTTGGAAAATAATTATATTGTTACAGGAAATTACTGGAGAATTGCCTCCTGAAACACCTTTTCAACCAGGAGAGGCACAACCTAAGTGTTTACGCGTGATTGGAACATCGTTTACCATTAGTGATAAAGTCTTTTACAAGGCAAAAGGCAAAGATGTATGTCTATTGTTATTATTTTCTTTTTTTTTAAAAAAATTGTTAACCTCTTTATCCATTTAAGAATTTCTAGTAAAGAAGTAAAATAAATTTCATTCTTGTGTCTCTGGTTTTAAATGGTATGCAGTTTGATATTTTTTTCTTCCATTTTTAAAACAAAATTTAAAATAAACAGAATTCTCTTGAAGAGAGGATAACTAAAATCTTATTTATATCAAAAATAATTATCTTCATAATAATAAAAATGCTTCGTCATTTGAAATTATTAATTCTACTGTTGTAAAAAATTTTATGATGTAAAAAATACTTTTATATTTTCTTTGAAGAATATTATATTTTTCATTCTGCTTTTCTTAGTATCACTGATTCATAGATTTAAACTTTTCAGATTTTTTGAAAAAAGTTAAAATATTTGCCAATAAGAAAATATCAAACTGTACCTAATGACTTTTGTAATTTTTTCTTTTCATTTTAAATTGCATATATTTATGATGTAAATATCTTGTTATTTTTTATGTCAAAAAGTAAAAACCGAACTTCAAATTATATCTATGTAAAAGCTTCATGTATTGAGAAATTGTTATAAATTTGAGTTTTATAAATGTTGCTTTTTTTTTTTTAATAGAGGGAAACATTAAATGAATTAGAGCTTGACTATGAAATTCAAAGCAAGATTGCTTCTGCAGCCTTTAAATTGGCAAATGATCACACAGCTCGTAAAAGTGTTCGCAAAATTCGAAAAGTGTCTTATGTACAAGCTGCAACTAAGGTATTAATGCTTTTATTATTTATATTTGATTATGTTCTTATATTTTGTCTTTATTTATTAATTTTTAAGTATGTAATTTTTTGCAAACATGTTATTTTAATTATTTTTTATGTATAAATTTAATATAATTTTCTATTTGAATATACATAGAGAGAGAATCAAAAGAAATTTTGTAATTCATTTATTAATTATTTTTTTAGCTGCGAAATATCGAAGAAAAGTTATCAACATTGAAAAGAGAAAAGGAATCTCAGAAAAAGGAGCTAAAGACAGAAAGTATGTAATGTGTACTTTTCTGGAAATTAAATCTAATCACATGTATTATTTTGAGTTTATATTTGTTTGTAATGCATTAATAATAAACATGCATATATTAATAATACTCTGAAGTTTTTTTTAATATCGACATTTTAATTCTAAATCAAATGAACAAATTTCAAGCTACTTTTGTTGTTCAGAATAGCTTTAAATTAAGATTTTCGATACCCTAAATCTAATATAATGGCTAACTTTTTCCTTGGTAACAACTATGTTTAAAAAAAAAATTGTTCCTTAGTTTCAGTTGCATTCAGATATACAGATATCTTTTCTTTAAATAAATTAACTGTGAATTAATATGGAAAAAAAATCTGAAAAAAGAAATTTAATATATTAAATATATATTTCAATATTATACTAAAAATGTTAGTTTATTATATGCATAAAATTTGCACATAAACATATGGAAATCGTGTGGATTCCAGATATGTACAAATTGTTAATTGAAACCGATGAATAATTAATTTTTGCTTCATTTTTTGTTGCATGGGGACTAAAATCTATTTAAATTTGTGTACCTAAGATTTCAAAAAATGTATTCGGAAGTCTTAAAAAGTGGATTCATGTGACAAATAAAATTAAAGAAATTAAAATGTTTTTCATATTTTTTTCCCCTTAAGGTGATGGAAAAGAGAAAGGAGTTAATTTATTGGGTTTGCCTATGTCATCCTCAGAAAACTCCATATCAGACAGAAGCAATTTGAATTCAACCGTAAATGTGAGTTTTTGAAATTTAAATTAGTTAAAATTAATTTGAAATAAAAAAACGGATTAAAGGTAAATTTGTCTTAGTTCAGTAGCGTTGTGATTAATCTTTAAAAATTTTGTATGAATCAGGTTTCATCAGTTCCTCCTTCAACATCACTTCCTCATCTAACTGAAGGAACTTGCTCTTCTGCACCTCCAAGTCCTGCCAAATGTCGTCACAGGCATCAGTCCTTGCAGCATGTTCCTGTTATAACAGATGATGTGTATGAGGATGTTATACCTTATAATGCCCATACAAGAAGGAATTCATCATCATATTCAGCAGAATATGATGCCAGTAGTTCGTGGAACAGCAGTCTTGCATACTGGCATTCCATATAGAAATAGGTATGATGATTTTAAGAAGTTTTTCCCATAATATTTTGTAATGTTTCCAAAACACTAAGTTCAGATTTCTTTTGAAGAACTGAGAAAGAGAAGATATTTTATTTTGGATAGGAAATGGCAATTAAGATTTTAATTCACTGATTTCTCATTTCACATTTAAAATAACTTTTTTTCTAAGATTTTATGAAATAAATCATTTTATATAAAATATCTTTAGTTTAATGTGTTAGTTTTTTTGTATTAAGATTTGTACAAATTCAAATATTAGAAATTTCCAATACATCCTGTTTGTAATATAAATCCAGATTTTCTGATTTCGTAGCTTAATGAAAATCTATATAAAAATGTTTATAATATTGCTTTTGAATGTGCATATTATAATGTGTTTCTGAAACCAACCCAGAGTCTTTGTTAAATGATTTGTTAAAAAAGTTATGTTAATAGATAATGTAAAAAATGTTTATTAACAAAAGTAACTCAGATTTTATCAAAATTCTGGAGGAGTACAGAAAATCTCTTAAGTCAGTTAAAGAATCTCAGTCTCTGTTATACAAACATTGTTTGGGGATAGGCTTTCAAATTAAACCCATTTGATGATTCATTGGCTGAATTTGTAATAATTACAGAGTTAACACTAAGTAGCTTATGTGAACAGCTTTGTCTACACATTAAAATTACAAATTAGGCGTTTGGATTTAGAGGTATGTTATCTATCCCACAAGACTTATGAAAACAATTCTACTTTACAAGCACTTTTTTAATGATTTATAGTGGTGACCCATAAATCTTAATTGAAATAAGCATTGACCTAGAATTGCAAATAAGCGTATAACTCAGTCAAATAACATTAAATCTTGGTATATGCAATGTTAATGATGTGTTTTATGGTATAAAAATTTTCTCTTCAATTTTGACTATTTTCAGGTTTGAGGCTAATCTGGATATTGAAGGTACAAATCATTACAGTGTTCCAAATCGTCGTGCTAGTCAAGTATTCAATGATCCAGACAATCTTTTGGACAAAAAGAGTCAAGAAGCAACAAATCACTGTTGCGTAGATACGAATAGTAGTGTCAGATACTTGAATACACCATTATCTTGTTCATATGATGATAGATTGTCGTATAGCAAATCAGGAGGCTATTCTTCTCCTTTAAAAGACAGCATTTATGACAAAACATCTATTGACAGTAACGGAATGGACAATTTGAGTTGTGCTGAATCTACATACATACCCATGAGTTATGGTCCAAAAAGTATGGAAAAATTTAATCACTCATTTTCAGAAAATTCATTGCATAGGAGTCATCCAGGATCATTGCATCATAAACTGAATCAAATGCATATAAGTGAACCTCATTTAAATCTTGATAATGTTGACACAGTAGATGGTATCCATCATGTTTACAGTGTTCCTACACTTAAGAATGTAAATTTGGCCCCAAAAAACAATGGTGTTATACCTAATTCTACCATTCCCGATTATTGTTCTGGGAAAAAGCAGTCAAAGCATCAGCCAAGTTGCTGATTTAGTTCAAGCATCGGTACTTTTGCAAGATTGTAAAGGGCTGCTTCATCAGCTCTTTGGAGTACAGTGCCCCAAGATAAAACAAAGGAATGGATTGAAACCCTCTGGATTCTCCCATTGTTGAAAGGAAGAAAAGCCTAATAAAGTGCCCGAGCCATGTGTTGGGGGAGCCAGCTCAACCAGCTCATTGGCTTGAAAATGGTTTGCCTCCCGTTCCTAGCCATTCAGATTCATTTTACGCTTACCCACATCAGCAGTCTTATTATGATGGGCGTAAATTTTCTCAAAGTGGTTCCGATTTGAGGAAATCACCCTCTCCTCTTCTTGCTCAAGGCCTTTTAAGTATTTCTACCGAATACAGAAGTGCAAATAACAAATGCCAGTTCCCTTCACAAAGGCCATGTGAAAGTCCTCATTCCAATAACAATCAGTCTATGTTCTCTGAAGGTAACCAATATCATCATTATGAAAATATTGCAGAATTATCATCCAGTGATTCTATTAGCCATCAGCAGAACCAACCACATTCCTTTTATGAAGATATGCACCCTCCAAGTGATTATAACATGGTTGCTATTAAAAAAGCTCATGACACTAATGCCCAGACTATAAAGCATTTAAATCATAACTATACTGAGCGGTCCTCTAGTACTTTTTCTGTTGCACAGCCACAAGAGCCTCCAAAACGTCCAACCAAACGCATTACTGCTGGTGATTGTTATATAGTTGATAGTATGCCAGGGACAGATGTGTGTGAGTATAATGATTCTTCTTCTAGTGAAATTTATGAACCAGTTAATTTCAAGAATGCCCCAATTTAAAACTTACCCCAGAACAGCATTGGTATTTGGCAACTCATCAGATTTACCTTATCATTCAGAATCTCTTCCGCGGAAAAACATGGACAATCTAGTTGTCAAAACTGGAAATTTTCCCGGGCCCCACGGAATTGAAAACACTTCCGTTTCGCCTGTGCCTTCCACTATAAACTTCTCTCCCAATTGGGGGAATGTTGTATCATTTGGTCATTTTTCCCAAACCCTTTTTGGGAGGAAACAAAACCCTTAAATATCAGACTTTTATAAATATGGGACCAAACATGGGGGGCAACAGAAACCCTTGAAAAAAATAAATAAAAGTCATTTGCAACAGACTGTAGAAGAGTGCAATGATTCGAACCAGTCTCAGTTTTATAATCAGAATATGGAGGTTGGAAGCACTGGGAACCATGACATGAACAAGTCTAGCAATTCCATAAACCCAAATTTCACAACAAGGCTTGTTAATTTGTTTCTGGATTTAGTAGCACAGAATTCTAAAATTTTTCCCAAAAATAGTAAGTGGGATTTTGAATTTTTTGTTTTAATGACAAAAGTTTTCATAAAAATGTAAAAAAAATGATACAAAAAATAATATTTATATTGTTTTTTTTATGTATTGTTGAATTAAATTTTTTTTACTTGTTATATTTTGACAAATTTTTAATATTGAAATGCACTTGTTTGTACATATCCTGTTTCTAACTAACCATAAATTTTATTGGTCTCAATAAATTTTAGATTTTATTGATAATATAAAAGGAAAATTATCTTAATTTGATTTTATCATGATAAAGCAGAAAATTTTTTCTTTCATAATATTTTTTTAAAAATAATGCTGTAAAAAAAGCAAAAAATTTTTACCCTTTTTTCCCTAAAAATTTGGGGAATTTAAAACCAAAATGGTAATTATAAATGAATCAATATTTTTTTTTTACTAATAGTTATGAAGATTGCCAACTCCATTTTTACACATAAAAAAACCAAAAAAGTCTTTCACTTGGGAAATGGCCGTATTTCCCCTAGCTGACACTTTTCGATAAATGGTTACTTGGTATCAAAGCCAAGTTTAAAAAAACCTTAGTCTGATGTAGAGAATAATGCACAAAGGAAAACAAGGATTTTTTGTAAGTTATTTTTCTTTATTAGGTCTTTTGTTGTCAGTTGCAAAAAAGAATGTATTGTTTCTTAAAAAGTTAGAGCTTTTTTTTTTAACCAATTTCTGAGATATTTACATTATAAATTTTCTGTATATAGTTTCATAAATGTATAGTTCAATTTTGTATGTATCAGATATTTAATAGCAGTTATACAATGTCCTTTTAAAATAAATGAAAAAAAAACGTTCTTACTAAAACATTGATATGAAAGTTAAAATATTTGTAAATATATATATTTTTTGAAATTTTTTTTACTTTGTACATGCTGAATAAAATTTTTGTTTCTCTTTCAGATTTATACAAATTTCTTTGGTGTTTTATCCCAAAATTTTCAAAAAATATTGTACATATGGTTATGTATTTTTTTAATTGTATATATTTTTATGGATGTATAAATGAAACTGAAAGTTTCTAATATATATGCATCAATGAATATTTGCACAAACTTTTATTTTTCTAATTTTATCACAAAAATTGTCCCTTTCCTCTTTCACTCTTAGATTTTCTCTTGTGGACTACCAATAGAAGTTTGAATCACCATAACATCCAAGAACATTTCTCTAAGCAAATGACATTCAAAATTGAAATTTACTATTAAAAAAGGGCTAAATTAAAAATACAAAAGCTTTCAAATATGCTTGTTTGAAAACAAAAGATATGAGTATGTACAATTAAAAATCAAAAAATCAACGAACAATAATACATTTTAAAATAAAAATTGTAATATAATAAAACAAATGATACAATGATAAGCAATAAATAATGTTCTGAAATGATGATAAAATGAAAATACTCATTTACAAACTTATAAAATTTGTAGTAATTATTTTGGAAAGTGTTAATGAACTTAATTAACAACACAATTATTTTAGAACATTCTTGTGTTGGTCCCTAAAACGTATCTTACACAAAGACTCATTACATCTCGACACCAGTATGTGAAAGCCACAGTTGAAATAAATAATTTAAGAAGCTCTAAGTTTTAAACAAGCAAGAGGTTTCAGGAATACTGGATAGGTAAGGACAACAACAGCAGACATTTAAAGAGTGTAAACTGAAATTAGATCACCTCATATCTACTCTTTCGCAACTGATTATTGGACATGATCGGTGACTTATGATTCAGATTCACAATACTCTGAGGTTTACAGTCATTGTAGTCAATGAAATCACAAATGATAATATTTAAGCCATGGGGCCGGATGCTTATCTTGGCCTTTTCAATAATGCCTGTTACTCATTGACCAAAACACCCCCGGGTTTCCCCTAGCAGATTCCTCATGATATACAACAAATTGGGTGTAAGAACAGATTGGGAAACGAAAAATTTTCCACCTCTTTTTTTTTCAAAACCCCCCCGTAAAAAAGGCAAGGAGGTTTTTATGCTTCTGGTATTTGGCCATGGATTTGGAATGATTCAGCAGGCCACAAGAAGGGGTGGTATTGTGCAACTGGACCCCGGAAGAAGACAATCACCTGAACCCTCTTTCCAAACCAATTAGAGTGAATTCTGTGAGGTCAAAATAGGGAAAATCATGTCCCCCAGGACATCCATAAGCTGGTGAAAAGTTATGGTGATAAAAAAATGATTCTTTTCTATGATGTTGAAAATCTAGAAAATAACTTCTTTGGGGGGGGTTTAGAAATTCAAGCTTTTTTAGAACGTTTTAGTTTCTGTTCCATACAAGCCATGCACGATGTATAGGAGACCTTTTGGTTTTTGCCACCGAAAACAAAGTATCTTTTTCCCAGCTTCAAGTTGTTGCTTGCAGTCATAGGTTGGGTACAGCCTTTTAAATTTAAAAGTTTTTAAAAGGGCGTTGTTGCTCGAATAAAAAGGGAATTGTATAACTCGGATAAAGGTGCTATATGAATGTGGTGTCAAGGGAAAGAAAAAAATCAAAACCTAATGAGAAAAAAGTAGTTGAATTAAAATTTATTCTTTTACCCTTATAATACAATCATTTTTTAATTCTATATCAAGTATCTTAAAAAATTTTTAAAAAATCGGTTGAAAGATAGGTTTTTCTTTTTTTAGGGTTTTAAAAATTTTTAAGGTAATTTTTTAAAAAAATTTTAAAAATAGGACTCTTTTTTTTGAAGTATTTACAAATTTTTAAAAAAATGTATTTTTAAACTTTAAAATTATTTAAAATATTAAAAAAAAGCTTTGGGTTAAAAATTAGTTAAAGCCCGATTTTTATAGAAAACCACTTTTTTAAAACATTGTATAATAAGAAAAAATTTTAAATTTAGTTTAAAAAAAATGTTTTTTTTTATGCTTTAAAAATAGATTATTTTTTTACTGAAATAAAAAGGAAAAAAAAAAAATTTTTTTTTTTTTTTCATAAATCTATTAAAATTTATATTTCACATTAGAAAAAAAAGACTCTTTACACATATTTTTTTAAAAATTGGAAAAATGGGGGAAAAAATCTCAAAGGGGAGCTTTTTGTCAGTCCTTTTTAATTAATACTTCTACATGAATATTTTAAATAGATACAATAGTTTGCTTTTCAATTGAACAATCTTTTGATAAAATTTTTACAATAAGCTCAATAATATTTACTCCATTAAATATAATGAAGTTCCCAAAATATGCAAATTTTATACAAAAGAAAAATGTTTTGCATTTTTTATAAAATGATGAGCTTTTTTAAATTTTCAAATTTCAAACATGAATTTATAACTAAAGACCAAAATTATATTGCTTTTAAAAAAAA
>BMAV01019225.1:0-14166 GCA_019973955.1 Trichonephila inaurata madagascariensis
CGATTAATGGAAAAACCTTTCCAACCCAATACCAAGAAGATAAACGAATGTAACATGTAAATGAAAATAACATAAAGGATAGGGTGGCAAACCTAGATATAGCATAGCCCCAGGTGAGGTTGTAGTGTGGAATCATTCTGATCAATAGCGTGACAAATTTAGTGTGAAATCTTGCGGACCAAGAATAAGCAGTCAAGAATTAGCTGCATTGCGGATCAAGAATCTTCATACATAAAGTTATAGATTATATTCTCAAAGGTCAAGGGACCAGAACTGGAAAAGGTAATATTAGATATAAGTAATTAGATAAACAGGATTATTTAGGATAATTGAGATAGAGGATCTAGTTGCGTGATCTGACTTAAATACGTGATTTAATTCGGGCTTGACTCTCACTTTAATTAATAATTGTCAAAATTAGAATTTAGTAATATAAGTTATTCTTAATAAAAGTTGTATTAAAATTATGTCTCTTCATTTTGATAATCCCACACCTCTAGCTTACGGGAAACCCGGGCAAGACATGGTCATAAAAGGATGGCTATGTCTCAGTACTAGGTCTACAACGGTAAAACACCAATCCGTAGCACATAAAAAATAAAAAAATATATATTTGTTAATGCTGAAAATCCGAAATCACGTAAAGAAGATGCAGAAAATTGTAATAAACAATACGTTTTTATATTCGCCTCCAATTTTAATCCAAAATAAATTGATTGACTCCATCGAATGTTTTGAGAAATTAAATCTCGATTTTTTAAGAAAATTTGTTTTTCCTCTTAATTCATATACAGATGTATCCGCATCACAAATGAATTACAAACCCAACAAAATTTCATTATATCCATCTATCCAAGAAAGGATAAGTTAAATATACCACAAACACCCATAATTTATTTCTACGAGTATTAAAAGGCCGAAAGATTCTACAATGAATTTTATATATTTTTTTTCTCCTTGAATGTGGGAATGTTAGCGTCGCACTACATGAGGAATTTTGCCGCGGACTTCGTGACCGCGGTAGCCTAGTGTTCAAGGCATAGGATCGTGACTGCCATGTCACGAGTTTGAGTACCACTAAAGACTCGACATGTAAGGGCGCGATGAACGTTAAATCTTTCGAGAGCTCAAACGTCCTCCTCGATTGGTATGGTATGGTAGTTACGAGAGAAGGATGCCAGCTCAGGTGTCGCCCTCATTACTTGAACAAAGTTCAAAATTATGAGGTCCGTCGCGAAAAGCTCATGTAGCGGAACAGCCTAACGCTTTTTTCACTCACTCAATCACTTGCCGCAAATCTCGTATTCTTAAACCATAGTCAAGTGACGAGAACGAAACCTGAGCTAGAACAACCTCTCAAAATTTTCACATCACAACAAAGAAACAACGTTTAAGATTTCGATATATTTAAAGAACATCGAACCGATACTTGGAAGTATTGGAAGAAACCATGGAAAACCAGTTATTTTGAAAACAAGGCTGCCGCAGGACGGATCTTTTTTATATCTTACAATTATACATTTTAAACAAATTTGGCGCCACAATGAAGAGCTGCCGCACAGTGGTTCAGAATCAGTGCGTCATAGAAATAAGAAAAAACTTCAGTTAAAGATAACAAAGCTGGAATTTTCGAATTGTTGTTAGTGAAAGGACGAAAAAATTTTCAAATTTTTAAAACCACATTTTTAAGTTTATTTTATTTATGTTAGAAATTTTCTGTTGGTGAGAAAAATGAAAGAATAACGAAGACGCTATAGATCTGTGGCGAGAACGTTGGTCTCGTAACACAAAGGACGCGAGTTCAAATCTCGTTGACGGCAGTGCATGTGTTTATTTCCGAACCATCGGAACATTCTTTTACCCTTATTTCATTCATGTTGGATAATTTTCGTTTCCAAGAGAAACGAATGAAGCCGCTATAGCTCAGGGGCTAGAGCGTTGGTCTCGTAAACCAAAGGTCGCGAGTTCGAATCTCATTGGTGGCAGTGCATGTGTTTATTTCCGAACCTTCGGAGAATTCTCTTACTCTTGTTCCCTTCATGTTGATTTTTTTCCTTTTCAAGTAAATTGAAAGATTCCTTAAGCCGCTATAACTCAGTGGCTAGAGCGTTGGTCTACTAAAACAAGGTCGCGAGTTCGAATCTCGTTGGCGGCCGTGCTATGTTTTCTTTCCGAAAAATCGGAGAATTTTTTTTTTTTTCTTTTTTCATTTCACATTTGATATTTACCGTTTTCAAGTAAGATGAAATACTCCTGAAGCCATTAGAGCGTTGGTCTCGCAGCCAATGGTTGAGAGTTCGAATCACGTTGGTAAGTGCATGTTTTTATTTCCGAAACATCAGAGCATTCTTTTGTCCTTTCATTCATGTAGGATATTTTCCGTTTTAAAGTAAAATCAACTGTTTCTGCAGCCGCTAAAGCTCAGTGGCTATAGCGTTGGTTTCGTAAACCAAAAGTCGCGAGATCAAATCTCTTTTGTGGCAGTGCACGTGTTTATTTCCGAACCATCGGAGCATTCTTTTTCCTTAAATTCATTCATGTTTCATTTTTTTCGTTTTTATGTAAAATGAATTTGTCCTGAAGCCGCAATAACTCGGTGGCTTGACCGTTGATCGCAAACCAAAGCGTCGCAAAGATCAAATCTCGTTATGGAAGTGTATTGTGTATCTTCCGAACCACATCACAGCATTTTTTTATACACAATTCATTCAGTTGATTTTTTCTTTTTCAAATAAAGTGTTCTACTCCTGAAGCCGCTATACCTCAGTGGCTAGAGCTTTGGTCCGTAAAACCAAAGGTCGCGACCTCGAATCTCGTTGGCTGCAAGGCATGTGTTTATTGCCGAACCATCGAAGTTTTCTTTTACTTATAATTCATTCATGTTGATTTTTCGTTTTCAAGTAAATTGAACGATTCATGAAGCCGCTACAGCTAAGTGGCTAGAGCGTAGGTCTAGTAAACCAAAGGTCCCGCTTTCGAATATCATTGGCGGCAGTGCATGTGTATCTATCCAAACCATCCAAGCATTTTTTTAATACACAATTCAGTCATGTTGATTCCATTTGCTTGTGAAGTAATATGGGAACGAATAATGAAGCCGCTATAGCTCAGTGGCCAGAGCGTTGTTTTCGTAAACCAAAAGGCGCGAGCGTCTGATTCTCGGTGGCGGCAGTGTATGCAGTTATTTTCGAAGAATTGGAGCATTCTTTTACCCATATTTAATTCATGTTTGATTTTTTTCGTTTTTCAGTAAAATGAATACACCCGGTATATCCGGTATAGGTCAGAAGGTAGAGCTATGCTCTCATAAACCAAAGGTCGTGAGTTAGAATCTCGTTGGCGGAAGTGAATGTGTTTATTTCCAAATCGTCGGAGCATTCTTTTACTTTTATTCCATTCATGTTGGATTTTTTTCGTTTTCAAAAAAAAAGTGAACGATTCCTGTAGCCTTTATAGCTCATTGGCAGAGCGCATTGGTCTGTAAAACCAAAGGTCGCGTAAGTGCTCCGGAATCTTTACTTCGGCGGCAGTGCATGTGTTTATTTTCGAGCATTCTTTACTGATAATTCCATTAATGTTGATTTTTTCGTTTTCGCAATTGAACGATTCCGCAGCGCCGCTATAGCTCAGTGGCTGAGCGTTGGTCTCTGTAAACCAAAGGTCGTGTTCGAATCTACTGGCGGCCGTGCATTTGTTTATTTTCGGAGCATTCATTTACTTATATTCCATTCATGTTGATTTTTTTTTCGTTTTAGAAAAGTGAACGATTCCTGCAGCCACTATAACTCAGTGGCTACAGCGTTGGTCTCGTAAACCAAAGGTCGCAAGTTCGAATCTTGTTGGCGGCAATGCATGTGTTTATTTCCTAACCGTAAGAGCATTTTACTTATATTCCATTCATGTTGGATTTTTTTCGTTTTCAAATAAAGTGAAGGATTCCTGAAGCCGCTATAACTCAGAGGCTAGAGCGTTCGTCTCGTAAACCAAAGCTCACGAGTTCGAGTCTCGTTTGCGGCAGTGCATGTGTTTATTTCTGAACCGTCGGAGCGTTCTTTAACTCTTATTCCATTCATGTTGGATTTTTTTTTTTCGTTTTGGAAGCTTTTCAAATTCCTGAACGGATTTCCTGCAGCCGCTATAAGTAGCCTGTGCGGCTGTGAGCGTTGGTCTCGTAAACCAAAAGGTCGTTCGAATCTTGTTGGCGGCAATGCATGTGTTTATTTCCTAACCGTAAGAGCATTTTACTTATATTCCATTCATGTTGGATTTTTTTCCTTTTCAAAAAAAGTGAACGATTCCTGCAACCACTATAGCTCAGTGGCTAGAGCGTTGGTCTCGTAAACCAAAGGTCGAAGTACGAATCTTACTGGCGGCAGTGCATTTGTTTATTTTCGGAGCATTCTTTTACTTATATTCCATTCATGTTGGATTTTTTTCCTTTTCAAAAAAAAGTGAACGATTCCTACTCCCGCTATAACTCAGTAGCTAGAGCGTTGGTCTCTGTAAACCAAAGGTCGTTCGAATCTTGTTGGCGGCAATGCATGTGTTTATTTCCCTAACCGTAAGAGCATTTTACTCTATATTCCATTCATGTTGGATTTTTTCCTTTTTCAAAAAGTGAACGATTCCTGCAACCACTATAGTTTGTATAGACTGTTGGTCTCGTAAAACCAAAGGTCGCAAGTTCGAATCTTTTGATAACAGTGCATGTAAGCTTATTTTCGAACCGTCAGAGCCTTCTTTACTTATAACCATTCATGTTGATTTTTTCGTTTTCAAAAGTGAACGACTCCTGCAGCATCTATAGCTCAATGGTCAGAGCGTTGGTCTCGTAAACCAAAGGTCGCAAGTTCGAATCTTTTTGATAACAGTGTATGTGTTTATTTTCGAACCGTCAGAGCCTTCTTTTACTTACATTCCATTCATGTTGGATTTTTTTCGTTTTAAAAAAAAATTAACGATTCCTGCAACCGCTTTAACTCAGTGGCTATAGCTTTGGTCTCGTAAACCAAAGGTCGCAAGTTCGAATCTTGTTGGCGGCAGTGTATGTGTTTTTTTCGAACCGTGAGAGCCTGTTTTACGAGTATTCCATTCATGTTGGATTTTTCGTTTTCAAAAAGTGAACGATTACTGCAGCTGCTATAGCTCGGTGGCTGTGAGCGTTGGTCTCGTAAAACCAAAGGTCGCAAGTTCGAATCTTGTTGGCGGCAGTTTATGCGTTTACTGGAGCATCTTTTACTTATATTCCATTCATGTTGATTTTTGGTTTTCAAAAAGTGAACGATCTCTGCAGCCGCTATAGCTCAGTGGTTAGAGCGTTGGTTTCGTGTTCAAAGGTCGTAAGTTCGAATCTTGTTGGCGGCAGTGTATGCGCGTTTATTTTCGAAACGTCAGCCTTCTTTACTTAAACTCAATTCATGTTGGATTTTTTCGTTTTCAAAAAAGTGAACGATCTCGCAGCCGCCATAGCTCAGCGGCTAGAGCGTTGGTCTCGTAAAACCAGTGCTTCTCAAACTTTCACGTTGGCGCCCCCTTTTCAATCACAATTTTTATCGCGCCCCCGTTCTTCATTAATAATAATGTAGTGAATGTACATTAATGCACTTTGACGCCAAAGATACAATACGCGATCTAATTATAAAACCATACAAATAAATAAGTATTAAATTTTGTATACGTCAATTTTTAAGCAAAAAAATTAAGTAATAGGATAATTATTATGTTATTTTTCCTTTCTCTATATATAATTTTTTAAATTGAACATATTGCAAAATGCGGTGGCTGCTTAGAAAACAAAAATATAGATATCAGCTAAATATAGAAAGAAACTCAGAGGGTCAATTTCTGAATCATAAGCATTCCTTATAATAACTTTACTTTCCAAAGAGTCAAGCCCATGGAAGTCGTTAATAATTTATTAAAAACTTGTTCTTAATTTTAGTATTAATCACCAGTTATAAAATACTCGTGCAGAACTGATACATTAAAAGTATACCGGCTGAAGTGCCCTTGCAAGAGTTCATCTTATAAGAAAATAAAACATTATTGATATAATAGCTGAATTGTAAGGAGAGTAAAGCCAAGAGCGTGTCAATGTTTACAAAAATGTAAATGATTTTTTTTAAATGTTTGCCCAATTATAATTAGTTTTAAGCGAATTGTAATTTTGGCCTGCCAGAATTAGTATTTATAATTGATGTTATAAATAATGAACACAATATAAAAATCTGATGAAGAATAATTGTATTATTTTTAATATTTAAAGCGAAAAGACTTCAACATGTTTAACCTTTAGCAGGCGCGCACTGATACGATTATTGAGTCACACCAATCCTTATATATATATAATTACTGTTTTATTGTACACGATACAAATCGTGATTCCTAATGAATAATTTAATTAAGAGAAAGTAAACTTACCTTACTTTCCTAGAACTTTTTCACTCTTTTCTTTAACAAATAAACAGTTTTGCCAGAATTAACGATTCTGGTGGATCTGTGTGTGTTCCGCGCGACCACTTCCAAGCTAAAAGTCTTGGCCAAGTAATCCTCCAAAGTACTCGGAGATTTCCAAATATCATAAAACTCTTTTGCATGGAAAAGCTCAACACAGAAATAAATACATTACTACAACTTCCCTAAATGAGAAACAGACACATGAGAGAGGAGTCATAACTAACTGTACCAATAACTTAGAAGGTCAAACAGATATCATAAAACAGATTACAGCTATAATGGCCAGTATTTCAAAATAAGCACAGTGATGAATTTTTTATGTTCCTAAATTTTTTCTATTCTGGTCTGGGATTCGTTTTTCTCTGAAAGAGTAGTAAAAATCACTTATCATGAGATTACAGCAAATAAAATAAAAGTTTTTTATTTGGTTTTTGATCAAAAGATTAGCTAATTAGGTATTGAAGAAGTTTTTATTTTGAGATGACTTATATTGCATATAAATTATATCAGAGTAAAAGTACATTTTTACTATGTCTGAGTATTTTGTTTTTAATTCATTCCAGAGTAAATTAATTATTTTTTAAATCTTTTATTTTCGATATGCTCGCGCCCCTCGGCAGAGTATCGCGACCCCCAGGGGCGCGCCCTACAGTTTGAGAAACACTGTCGTAAACCAAAGGTCGCAAGTTCGAATCTTGTTAGCGGCAGTGTATGTGTTCATTTTCGGAGCATCTTTTACTTATATTCCATTCATGTTGGATTTTTTTGGTTTTCAAAAAAAGTGAACGATTCCTGCAGCCGCTATAGCTCAGTGGCTAGAGCGTTGGTCTCGTAAACCAAAAGGTCGCAAAGTTCGGAATCTTGTTGGCGGCAGTGTATGCGTTTATTTTCGAAACGTCACAGCCTTCTTTACTTAAACTCCATTCATATTGATTTTTTCTGTTTTCAAAAAGAACGATTCCTGCAGCCGCTATAGCTCAGTGGCTGAAAGCGTTGGTCTCTGTAAACCAAAAGGTCGCAAGTTCGAATCTTGTTGGCGGCAGTGTATGCGTTTATTTTCGAAACGTCACAGCCTTCTTTACTTAAACTCCATTCATGTTGGATTTTTTTCGTTTTCAAAAAAAGTGAACGATTCCTGCAGCCGCTATAGCTCAGTGGCTAGAGAGCGTTGGTCTCAAAACCAAAGGTCGCAAGTTCGAATCTTGTTG
Source organism: Trichonephila inaurata madagascariensis (assembly GCA_019973955.1). Taxonomy (NCBI): domain Eukaryota; kingdom Metazoa; phylum Arthropoda; class Arachnida; order Araneae; family Nephilidae; genus Trichonephila; species Trichonephila inaurata. Next base: position 7,665 of record BMAV01019225.1, read on the forward strand.
GCGGCAGTGTATGTGTTCATTTTCGAGCATTCTTACTTATATTCCATTCATGTTGGATTTTTTTGGTTTTCAAAAGTGAACGATTCCTGCAGCCGCTATAGCTCAGTGGCTAGAGCGTTGGTCTGTAAAACCAAAGGTCACAAGTTCAAATCTTGTTGGCGGCAGTCTATGTGTTCATTTTCGAGCCTTTACTTAAACTCATTCATGTTGGAAATTTTCGTTTTCTAAAAAAGTGTAACGATTCCTGCAGCCTCTCTAGCTCAGTGGCTAGAGCGTTGGTCCTGTAAAACCAAAGGTCGTAAGTTCGAATCTTGTTGGTGGCAGTGTATGCGTTTATTTTCGAACCGTCACAGCCTTCTTTTACTTAAACTCCATTTATATTGGATTTTTTCGTTTTCAAAAAAGTGAACGATTCCCAGCCGCTATAGCTGGGTGTCTAGAGCGTTGGTCTCGTAACCAAAGGTCGTAAAGTTCGAATCTTGTTGGCGGCAGTGTATGTTTATTTTCGAACCGTCACAGCCTCTTTACTTAAACTCCATTCATGTTGGATTTTTTTCGTTTTCTTATAAAAGTGAACGATTCCTGCAGCCGCTATAGCTCAGTGGTTGTGAGCGTTGGTCTTGTAAAACCAAAGGTCGCAAGTTCGAATCTTGTTGGCGGCAGTGTATGTGCTTATTTTCGAACCGTCACAGCCTTCTTTACTTAAACTCCATTTATATTGGATTTTTTCGTTTTCAAAAGTAACGATTCCTGCAGCCGCTATAGCTCAGTGGCTAGAGCGTTGGTCTCTGTAAACCAAAGGTCGCAAGTTCGAATCTTTGTTGGTGGCAGTGTATGTTTATTTTCGAACCGTCACAGCCTCTTTACTTAAACCCATTTATATTGGATTTTTTCGTTTTCAAAAAAGTGAACGATCTCGCAGCCGCTATAGCTCAGTGTCTGAGCGTTGGCTGTAACCAAAGGTCGCAAGTCTGAATCTTGTTGGCGGCAGTGTATGTTTATTTTCGAACCGTCACAGCCTTTTACTTAAACTCCATTCATGTTGATTTTTCGTTTTCAAAAAAAGTGAACGATTCCTGCAGCCGCTATAGCTCAGTGGTTGTGAGCGTTGGTCTCGTAAACCGTGCTGGGTCGCAAGTTCGAATCTTGTTGGCGGCAGTGTATGTGTTTATTTTCGAACCGTCACAGCCTTCTTTTATTTAAACTCCATTTATATTGATTTTTTCGTTTTCAAAAAAGTGAACGATCCTGCAGCCGCTATAGCTCAGTGGCTAGAGCGTTGGTCCGTAAACCAAAGGTCGCGTAAAGTTCGAATCTTGTTGGTGGCAGTGTATGCGTTTATTTTCGAAATCGTCACAGCCTTCTTTACATTTAAACTCCATTTATATTGGATTTTTTTTTTCGTTTTCTAAAAAAGTGAACGATTCCTGCAGCCCTCTAGCTCAGTGGCTAGAGCGTTGGTCTCGTAAACCAAAGGTCGCAAGTTCGAATTTTGTTGGTGGCAGTGTGGCGCGTTTATTTTCGAACCGTCACAGCCTTCTTTACTAAACTCATTTATATTGGATTTTTTCGTTTTCAAAAAAAGTGAACGATTCCTGCAGCCGCTATAGCTCAGTGTCTAGAGCGTTGGTCTCGTAACCAAAGGTCGCAAGTTCGAATCTTGTTGGCGGCAGTGTATGTTTATTTTCGAACCGTCACAGCCTTCTTTTTTTACTTAAACTCCATTCATGTTGATTTTTTCGTTTTCAAAAAGTGAACGATTCCTGCAGCCGCTATAGCTCAGTGGCTAGAGCGTTGGTCTCGTAAACCAAAGGTCGCAAGTTCGAATCTTGTTGGCGGCAGTGTATGTGTTTATTTTCGAACCGTCACAGCCTTCTTTTACTTAAACTCCATTCATGTTGGATTTTTTTCGTTTTCAAAAAAAGTGAACGATTCCTGCAGCCGCTATAGCTCAGTGGCTAGAGCGTTGGTCTCGTAAACCAAAGGTCGCAAGTTCGAATCTTGTTGGCGGCAGTGTATGTGTTCATTTTCGGAGCATTCTTTTACTTATATTCCATTCATGTTGGATTTTTTTGGTTTTCAAAAAAAGTGAACGATTCCTGCAGCCGCTATAGCTCAGTGGCTAGAGCGTTGGTCTCGTAAACCAAAGGTCGCAAGTTCGAATCTTGCTGGTATGCGCCTTATTTTCGAAACGTCACAGCCTTCTTTACTTAAACTCCATTCATGTTGGATTTTTTCGTTTTCAGTGCGAACGATCCCTGCAGCCGCTATAGCTCAGTGGCTAGAGCGTTATCTCGTGAACCAAAGGTCGCAAGTTCGAATTTTGTTCGCGGCAGTGTATGTGTTTATTTTCGAACCGTCACAGCCTTCTTTTACTTAAACTCCATTCATGTTGATTTTTTTCGTTTTCAAAAGTGAACGATTCCTGCAGCCGCTATAGCTCAGTGGCTAGAGCGTTGGTCTCGTAAAACCCGTTGGGTCGCAAGTTCGAATCCTTTGGCGGCAGTGTATGTGTTCGTTTTCGGAGCATTCTTTTACTATATTCCATTCATGTTGGATTTTTGCTTTTCAAAAGTGAATCCACCTCCTGCAGCAGCCCCTATAGCTCCGTGGCTAGAGCGTTGGTCTCGTGTAAAACCAAAGGTCGCAAGTCTGAATCTTGTTGGCGGCAGTGTATGCGTTTTATTTTCGAACCGTCACAGCCTTCTTTTACTTAAACTCCATTCATGTTGGATTTTTTCGTTTTCAAAAAAAGTGAACGATTCCTGCAGCCGCTATAGCTCAGTGGCTAGAGCGTTGGTCTCGTAAACCAGTGCTTCTCAAGCTTTCAATGCTGGCGCCCCCCTTTTCAATCACAATTTTTATCGCGCCCCCGTTCTTCATTAATAATGTAGTGAATGCAATAATAATGCACTTTGACGCCAAAGATACAATACGCGATCTTAATTATAAACCATACAAATAAATAAGTATTAAATTTTGTATAGCGTTACTTTTTAAGCAAAAAAAATTAAGTAATAGGATAATTATTATGTTATTTTTCCTTTTCTCTATATATAATTTTTAAATTAAACATATTGCAAAATGCGGCTGCTTAGAAAACAAAATATAGATATCAGCTAAATATAGAAAAAGAACCTCAGAGGGTCAATTTCTAATCATAAGCATTCCTTATAATAACTTTACTTTCCAAGACAAGCCCATGGGAAGTCGTTATCACTTTGTTAAAAACTTGTTCTTAATTTAGTATTAATTAATTAGTTATAAAATACTCTGTGCAGAACTGATACATTAAAAGTATACCGGCTGAAGTACCCACTCTTTTGCAAGAGTTCATCTATAAGAAAATAAAAAACATTATTGGATATAATAGCTGAATTGTAAGGAGAGTAAAAGCCAAGAGCGTGTCAATGTTTACAAAATGTAAAATGATTTTTTAAAATGATGGCTCCAATTATAATTAATAGTTTTAAGCGAATTGTACTCTTAAGCTCACAGTATATTTATAATTGATGTTATAAATAATGAACAATAATATAAAATTCCGATGAAGAATAATTGTATTATTTTTTAATATTTAAAGCGAAAAGACTTCAACATGTTTTAACCTTGGGAGCAGGCGCGCACTCGATACGATTATTGAGTCACACCAATCCCATATATATATATATTTACTGTTTTATTGTACACGATACAAATCGTGATTCCAATGAATAATTTAATTAAGAGAAAGTAAATTTACCTACTTTCCAGAACTTTTCAATTTTTTCTTGGTAACAATAAACAGTTTTGCCAGAATTAACGATTCTGTGATCTGGTGTTCCGGCGCGACCACTCCGGGTTAAAAGTCTTGGCCAAGTAATCCTCCAAAGTGCTTCCGAGATTTTCCAAATATCCAAGTAAAACTCTTTTGCATGGAAAAGCTCAACACAGAAAATAAATAATATTACTTAAATCTCCCTAAAATGAGAAACAGACACATGAGAGAGGAGTCAACTAACTGTACCAACTTAGAAGGTCAAACAGATTATCAGCAAAAACAGATTACAGCTATAATGTACAGTATTTCAAAAATAAGCACAGTGATGAATTTTTATGTTCCTAAATTTTTTCTATTCTGGGTCTGATTCGTTTTTTCTCTGAGTAGTAAAAATCACTTATCATGAGATTACAGCAAATAAAAATAAGTTTTTTATTTGGTTTTTGATCAAAGATAGCTAATTAGGTATTGAAATAGTTTTTATTTTTGAGATGACTTATATTGTATATAAATTATATCAGAGTAAAAGTACATTTTTACTATGTTCCAGTATTTTGTTTTGGGACCATTCCAGAGTAAATTAATTATTTTTAAATCTTTTTATTTTCGATATGCTCGCGCCCCCTCGGGGAAAGAGTATCGCGCCCTCAGGGGCGCGCCCTACAGTTTGAGAAACACTGTCGTAAACCAAAGGTCGCAAGTTCGAATCTTGTTGGCGGCAGTGTATGTGTTCATTTTCGGAGCATTCTTTTACTTATATTCCATTCATGTTGGATTTTTTTTGCCAAAAAGTAACGATCCCGCAGCCGCTATAGCCTAGTGGCTAGAGCGTTGGTCTTGTAGTAAACCAAAGGTCGTCTGAATCTTGTTGGCGGCAGTGTATGCGTTTATTTTCGAAACGTCACAGCCTTCTTTTTATCTAAACTCCATTCATATTGGATTTTTTCGTTTTCAAAAAAGAACGATTCCTGCAGCCGCTATAGCCCAGTGGCTAGGAGCGTTGGTCTCGTAAACCAAAGGTCGCAAGTTCGAATCTTGTTGGCGGCAGTGTATGCGTTTATTTTCGAAACGTCACAGCCTTCTTTTACTTAAACTCCATTCATATTGGATTTTTTCGTTTTCAAAAAAAGAACGATCCCGCAGCCGCTATAGCTCAGTGGCTAGAGCGTTGGTCTCGCAAAACCGTAAAGGTCGCAAGTTCGAATCTTGTTGGCGGCAGTGTATGCGTTTATTTTCGAACGTCACAGCCTTCTTTACTTAAACTCCATTCATATTGGATTTTTTTTCGTTTTCAAAAAAGTGAACGATTCGTCAGCCGCTATAGCTCAGTGGCTAGAGCGTTGGTCTCGTAAAACCAAAGGTCGCAAAAGCCCGAATCTTGTTGGCGGCAGTGTATGTTTATTTTCGAACGTCACAGCCTTTTTACTTCTAAACTCCATTCATGTTGGATTTTTTCGTTTTCAAAAAAGTGAACGATTCCTGCAGCCGCTATAGCTCAGTGGCTAGAGCGTTGGTCTCGTAAACCAAAGGTCGCAAGTTCGAATCTTGTTGGCGGCAGTGTATGCGTTTATTTTCGAAACGTCACAGCCTTCTTTACTTAAACTCCATTCATGTTGGATTTTTCGTTTTCAAAAAGAACGATTCCTGCAGCCGCTATAGCTCAGTGGCTAGAGCGTTGGTCTCGTAAACCAAAGGTCTCAAGTTCGAATCTTGTTGGCGGCAGTGTATGTGTTTATTTTCGAACCGTCACAGCCTTCTTTACTTAAATCCATTCATGTTGGATTTTTCGTTTTCAAAAAAGGAAAGATTTCCCGCAGCCGCTATAGCTCAGTGGCTAGAGCGTTGGGCCTCGTAAAAACCCAAAAGGGCGAAGTTCGAATCTTGTTGGCGAGTGTATGTGTTCATTTTCGGAGCCTTCTTTTACTTAAACTCCATTCATGTTGGATTTTTTTCGTTTTCAAAAAGTGAACGATTCCTGCAGCCGCTATAAACTCAGTGGCTAGAGCGTTGGTCTCTAAACAAAGGGGCAATTCGAATCTTGTTGGCGGCAGTTTGTTATTTTCGCCTTTAAACCTTCTTTTACTTAAACTCCATTTTATGTTGGTTTTTCGTTTTTAAAAAAGTGAACACCCCGCAGCCCCTATAGCTCAGGGCTAGAGCGTTGGTCTCGTAAACCTGGTCGCAAGTTCGAATCTTGTTGGCGGCAGTGTATGTGTTTATTTTCAGAGCCCTTTTACTTAAACTCCATTCATGTTGATTTTTTCGTTTTTAAAAGTGAAAGATTCCTGCAGCCGCTATAGCTCAGGGCTTTGAGCGTTGGGCTCGTAAACCAAGGTCGCAAGTTCGAATCTTGTTGGCGGCAGTGTTGTGTTCATTTTCGGAGCCTTCTTTTACTTAAATCCATTCATGTTGGATTTTTTTGGTTTTCAAAAAAAGTGAACGATTCCTGCAGCCGCTATAGCTCAGTGGCTAGAGCGTTGGTCTCGTAAACCAAAGGTCGCAAGTTCGAATCTTGTTGGCGGCAGTGTATGTGTTCATTTTCGGAGCCTTCTTTTACTTAAACTCCATTCATGTTGGATTTTTCGTTTCAAAAGTGAACGATTCCTGCAGCCGCTATCAGGGCTAGAGCGTTGGTCTCGTAAACCAAAGGTCGGTTCGAATCTTGTTGGCGGCAGTGTATGGTTTATTTTCGAACCCTCACAGCCTTCTTTTACTTAAACCATTCATTTGGGTTTTTTTTTT
>BMAV01019226.1:0-21097 GCA_019973955.1 Trichonephila inaurata madagascariensis
CGATGTAACTGCTAAAATAATGAGAAAATTTAACGTAGAAAACCGATTTTTACGCCAAACTTGCCAAACCGGGTGTGCATTGTTACAACAAAGCAGACAAATCATGCTCTTTTTTCAACTCCTACTATTAGTTTACTCTCTCGTTATGTTTATATATATAGGACAATTCTCTACAAACAAGAGATAACATCTAAACAATAACATTCGACAAACACATAGACAGCAGGAAAATCACACAATGAAGGACAAAAAGAGTAATCGAGATTATAAATATAAAATGGATGCTGCAGTGTTATGAACATTACTGACTTAGGACACCTATTATATAAAAAATAATTTATATAAAAGTGGGGTTGAACATGTTTTTTGGCCAGCCAACCTTCCCCCTTTTTTTGTAAATAACACTGAGCAAAAACCAATAGGAAATAATGGATAGGAATATCTAAATCCATTACAAGATAGAGGTAACTTACCTAAAAATTGCACTTACAAATACAAAGCCTGCGCTAAATCTGAGTGCAAACATTAATTTGTTTCCAGATTCTATATATATATATATATATATATATATATATATTACTGATAATGTTTTAAAACAAGAGAATTATAAAAAAATTGTACAATAGTTGCTTTGAATACAACTATCCAAGTAAATTCATTTTTAAATATATTTCTATGTTATATTAACTCTTTTTTTATTTTAGTTTATTACTTTTCTGTTAAGTATCGTATGTGTGTGTGCTTAGTTTAATTGCAAAATAACTATCTATGTGGTACCATTTTCTTTTTTTGCTTCTTGAGTTTACACTTCTATTTTAACACGCTATTTAGCTCACGATTTTTGCATAAGTTGCTTCGTCTTCACATTTCTTTATGGTTTGCATTTTTACATGTAAGTTTTTATCCTAGTTTTTTCTATAAATTTTTTTCTTAATATTCTTCTCTATGAGAGAAACCCTGTTGTTCTCTCTCCATAGTTCCATTTTATTTTACTGTCTGGTTTATCATCCCCGTGTGTTAGAAATAGGCTTAACTTTTCAACATGGCTTTGTCTTTTCCTATTATGTCGAAAATTTCTGCTGTACGGGGAAGGTATTACCATAAAGCAGCTTAACCCTAATTCACTGGCCTAATTCAGCGACAGCTTTAGAAATCTTAATATGTCTTCATTTTAGTCCAAAGACTTTTTCTCTATCTTCAATTGTTATGTTTCTTGGAATATATGTATACATACATATATTAATCAAAACTTTCTCCACTGTAACAAAATAGATAAGTGATTCTTTGACTTCTTTCAAAATGGAATGCAGATACATTAAGCAAATCATTCGAATTCCGACATTTTTCAAAATACACTTTCATTCGATAACTTCTCTCGCCTTTCGAGCTGCCAAAGGATGAAGAGAAACTTTAACCATCGAAAGAGTAAGAGAAAATAGAATAAGACGACAATGGTGGCAACAGCGGAAATAACAATAATTGAATCAAGAAGATCCAAATTAATCTTAACTAACTCAGCTTCTGCGTTGATGTCGTTTTCCAAATAACTTTTTTTCCCTACTGTTCCGTTCCATTTTGACAAGGTTTTTTTCTATGATTTTTTTTTCTTTTCTGGTAGAAAGCCTTTACGCCACGAATAGCTAATGGTGTTATTTGCACACATACAAACGAAAAAGGGGGGGGGGAGTTGGAACATATTCCTACAGATTGAAGAACGAATAAAAGTACTTTCTCGAAACGAATTAATTTGTTTTGGATGTGGCAAAGGAAATTAAAACGTCTCAACTCATATATTTCAAGAATCTGAAATATTTCAAACTGTCTGGGAGAGATTAAACATTTCATTTTAAGAAAGATTTATTAAAATAGTTTGTCAGCATCTTTTGAAGAATGCGGTAAAAATATTCCGGGAAAAATCTCAGACAACATGTTTATTTACTGACATTTGAATATGAATCGAAATTAGAATTCTTTGATAAAAGAAATTCCTTTTAAATAATTTCGACGAGTAAACTTATAACTATAATGAATAAATTATTCAAATTTTTTGAAAATTACAAATTCTGTACTTTAAAGTTATGATAACAGCAACGGAATAAAATTATTTAATAATTGTAAAAGGAAAAGTTCATATCCCACTCTATGAAGTAAATAAAATATATATATATATTTTACGATGTTTTGGAGTTCAAAAAGCGTTATTAACTGAAATGCATGCATATACAAACATATCTCTCATTTTCAATTTTTAAAACATAAACAGGTTTGGTATTTTTGCGTTTTGGTTTATTTGTGTGGTTGACGTATTATACCGTCAACCAAATACACCAAATACTATTATCGTTATTACTGTGCTCGAGCATGCAAGATAACGGTTTTCCACTCTTGGCTGCATGCCGCGGTATTTGGCGTTGTCTTTTGATTTGACAAAATTAACCCATTGTATAATACACAAGTAACCATAACTACTTAGTTCATGACAAAGCACACAAATTAATTGAACCGACCAATATAAATTTGCTCATAATATTTTTGAAAAAAATTTAGCTTTCCAGTTTCATCTACGTTAAATTTGTAGAAAAATCTTTTGTTCTAAAGGTTTAAAATATTTTTCAAGAAGTTGGGAACTTATAAAAGTTGCATTAGACTTTTTCTTAATTTATTTTCATGAATTGTAGTGCAATACAGTTTACATTGAATAAAAATAATCTGAATAGTTATTCCAATGAAAAGAAATTTTTGTACTCTAAATTTTTGTACTCTAAAAGAAAATGGTACTTACGTATTATCGCAACCTATTGGTGACATTACATGAAACGAAGCACATGATTGTCAATTCAGTGCGCACACATAAGAAATCGGGTATGCCAACTTGGCGAGTAATTAATAGAATTGGCGATTGTTGCAATAATACGTAAGTACCGTACTCTTCGTATACTAATAATTATACCAGTAACTTAAGGAACACATTCAAGTAAAAATTTAGAGACATATAAGTTTTCTGGAAAAGTTTAAATGTCGAAGATGTTTTTATAGTTGTTTCGGTTCTTAAGAAATTGCTTCAATAATATCGTTTCGTTTAGTGATGTCTGTTATTTCCTGAGCCAGTAATTATAGTCTCCAACTAAGTGATAATCGAACATTTTCTCGAAACAGGAATTTTTTTTTTTTTTTTACCAAATGCATTTGATGAAAGAAAGGATTTAATTAACTGTAAATGCCATGATAGGATGTGTTTCATTTTGCTCCCCTAAAGGTCATTGTTTTTTCCACTCTCTTTGAAAAACAAACTGCTTTGCCATAAACAGCTCAAAATGTAAGAAATTAAGTAACGTATAAATGATTTTTTTCCTAAATATTCAGCTTAAACGCATTTATTTCCTTACAGTTTAAATTGATACGAAAACATGTGATCGAAGTATATTTCTTGACGTGTAGAAGGGGAAAAAACGTTAATTACTGTCGTATGGAAACTCTACAAAAAGTTGATAATAGGTGAACAAAAGCAGAAAAAATACGTATTTCTTCGCCTAAATATATTAAAGTGCCATCAGATTTAGATACATCAGAAACATCAACCTTTTCAATTTTTAAATCTTATGTGGTATTTGCGAAGAGAATACTTCCTGCTTACCAAGAAATATATCTTTGCCTCAAAATATTTACAAAACGTCTCGAGACAAAATATGATGTGTATATAAGCATCCTGGTAAATATGGCAGGTAAAAATAGCGTTCAAAAAGAGAGTAAAGATTTTATAAATATGTCTAAGAAAGATATATCTTTTTTTGTGTAATAATATATGAGTACTACTATATGCGATTAAGAGTTACTTATTTGCTAAAAATTAGCAATTTTAAAGATTTTTTTTAAAAAAATATTTTAAAATCTATAGATTTTTACCTCAAATTATTAATCTTAAGATATTTACCGTAATTGAAGTCCAGTGGCTGAGTAGTAGGGCTTCGCGCTTCCACACTACAAGTCGGGGGTTCGAATCTCGGGCTGGGCAAAACCCATTCAACCTTTCATCCCTTCAGTGGGTCGATAAAAGACTACCAAGCTTGCTTGGGAACTAAACACTGGGAGATTCGCGTCAGACTGACCAGGACATCTGCTCAAGCCCATCAAAGCCCAAGGTCACGTATGATGAGATGGGCACAGTAGGCCTTTGCCCTCATGCGCTGTTGCGCCATTGAGTTTAGTTTATTTATCGTTAGTATGGCCACCCGCTAGTTCAATTTATTTTCACATAAAAAAGGAACTAATTTGATATACGAGTACTACAAGTGCTCATGCATTTCTATGAGCTCATCAATTGTCAGCTCTTGATTGTGGGATATACTGCGTAGATAAGAAATAAATTATTATGGCTAAGCGTCAATTTCGCGCTATTCAACCGAACAGAAACATTATCTGAACAGAAAGAGGGGAGCGAGTAATCGAGTTATGTAGCGCTCAAACAAAAGATGAATACAGGAGATTTAAAAATCGTGCAAGTCGGAGTAGCGAAATTCAAGGTATTACTGTATATAAAAGTACAACGCATAAAAAAAAATGGGCAAATTTTATTAGTGATACCATCAAATGGCATTTTAAAAAGGGTTTATGATACATTACTTCTGCTGTTGTTACTTATGCCACCTGATCAACAGTAGCATCAAATCAAGGTCCACGAAATTCATCGTGGCAAGGGGCTAGTAGTACGCCCGTCGTTAGCCGTAGCATTGAGGACCATACAGGTGACAGTACGATTTTGCTCGATTCCACCCCAATTTTGAGGAAGAACATCCTAAGGGTGATCAGGTATCTCACACCTCTATTCCCCTTCCACCAACCTCAAGAGAGGACTTGCGGCTCGACGGCTATTTAGAGCACCCCCATTCCGCAAAGGCACTATGCATTTACAAACATTCCTCCCTCGTCTGGGATTCGAACCCAGGCTCTACGGTACCACAGTCAACGTCACTAACCACTATATCGGATGGGCGGTACCCTACCTCTAAGGGTATTTACAATAGTAAAAAAATTATGGGAATAATTTACAAATTAATCTTTAAATCTGTTTCATTTGTTTTTACAGAATTTCATTCCAAATCTATTTTTAAAAAGTATTTTTTATTATTTCCTTTTAAAGGCTTTCTCGTGCTCTTAAGATAATACATATCACAACTTGAGAATCACAAAATTTAAACTTATGTATTTTATTTCTTCTGGAAATTTAAAACAAATTGGTAGAAATTCGACTTAATCCAGACTTACATTCAAAAGAAAAACATTCAAAATTTATTCATGAACAATTGTTGAAATCAAACCCTTATCCAATACGAATGTTAAAATGTAAAACGAAAATAAATTTTCAGATAGCAAATGTGACGACATTTTCTTTATTCCTTTAAAATGTTTTCTCCTTTCCCATGAAAACAAAACTAGGGGAAATTACACGCAAGCTTTGATAGCAGTAATCTTATATCCAGGTTATTAAAAAGAAAATGGTCTCATATAAAAATACGAAAACCTTAAGTGATAAAAACGACGCATACCCAATTCTTTTTTTTTTACCCGGTAGATACGCTCTTTCGAAAACCGTGAAAAAAATTTCGTGTCAAAAAATACACGCGACTTATGTCAAATTTGGAGATATGTTCCATAACTTTAAAAAATCGTGTACGATGAAAAATCTGTAAATATTTCCTCATACAATCATGCAAAAAAGTAATAATAGCATGCATTTTGCATATTTATAAAAGAAAAACAATTTATTTTCATTACAAAATAAACAATAGTTTAAAATATTAAAAAAACACACTTTTATAATTAATCGAACTAAAAAATAAAAAGTAATTCTTAATATAAGAAATTTTTAACGAGAAAAAATTAATGTCATTGTGATAAAAGCGTGGGGTACTCGATATCAAATATACTATAATTTCTTACTAGTTCTATTCTGAAATGCAGAATTAGGGTAAAAATGTAGTACAAAGCACACCCCTCACTTTTACCACAATGACATTGATTTTCTTGTTAATCATTTTATTCTTATATTAAGAACTATTTTTTTGTTTTTTAGTTCGATTCCCAATAAAAGCATGTTTTTTTAGTTTTTTAAACTATTATTTATTCATTGATAAATTAGTCTGAAATATTTCATTTTCTTTAGAATGTGGAATACCATTGGCATCCTATCAGTGCGTCTTTACGGCCTGATTTGCAAAATATAGGATCAGCAAAATGAAGGAAATATGGAAGAGCTAAGTTTGAAATATTTAATACATAAAAAGGTGTTAAGTCAATAATATTTTTCACTAAAAAGATCTCAATATTCTTTCTAAAACATTCATCTGTATTAGACATAAAAGTACACTTTTTTGAATCGAAGAGTTTGTAAGAAATTATTTTTAATCCGGGGACCTCTGAATCAATTCTCAGCTGCTTTGGTAGTCGCCAAATCTTGAAATGTGATCTGGAATTAGTCACCAAATTTGAAAATGGGAAATCGTTAATCCTGATTATTCTGATCAGGGCAATGAAACAAAATTATTAAACTATTGTACTGCTGTTGGTCCTCGACAAGTGTACAAAATTTCGAATTAATCTGACCTTTTAAAGTGGGTAAAAATGAAGCTCAAAAATTCCGTTACATACAGGTGAAGCTTATAAAAGCGAGTTAAAAAATTAAAAGTAGTGAACAAGGAAAATTTAGTCTATAAATACATGCGTACAACATATCAAAATTCAAACAGAAATTAGGAGAATTAAAGTACTAAAACAACTATTCATCAATACTTGATAACAAGTGAGCACGTTTATTGCAACCTGGATTAAAATGCTATCATCGGTAGATAGAGCAGATAGGTCTAGCACAGCTGTCAGTTTTGATTCAAATGAAGAATTTCGTTCTTTATCAACACGCTCTGTTTAAGGGGGGGGGGTTACAAAACCTGTTATTAGTGGTTATTTTTTTGGTTTCTCAAGCTACTGATATACACTCTTTAACAAAAAGAATGACGCACTAAGAAGGAGTTGCCCGATTGTAATGAAATTCTGTATGCGAAGACATTTGTACCGAGCATGCGAATGATTAAAATTTGGTGTCCAACGAATGAATAGCGGGAGCTACAGCGCATCGGAACTGTACACTCAGCAGGTGTCTATAAGACTGGATTTTCTATGTGAATGTCAAAATTTCTATTGCATTACGATTTAGGATACCTACCAACGACTGAAAAAAATGATTGGCGCATGATTTGAGCTCATTACGAGCAACTGTCCGAGTTTGAAAGAGGTGTGGTATCATTGGATGATTTAAATAGGCAGGTTAGGCAAATCGGAGAATCGCTCGTCATATGGGCCGAAGCGATGCAAGCATTAGAAGATGCTGACAAGAATGTGTGGACAGTGGAAGATTTAAGCGTCATGATGGTAGCGGTCAACCTAGGGCCAAAGCAGATCGGGAGGACATATTGATTGTCAGATCAACTGTCACAGTGCCTTATTCATCGTTATCAACCATCAGGCGTGCGACCCACACTTGAGTATCCACCATGATCATTCACAGCGAACTTACGCTCGTACCAAACGCTACGCTACCTTCCACTTACGTCTGCACACTGTCGAGCCAGATTACGGTGGTGCTTGACTCGATCATGTTGAAATCAGGCTGACTGGAGACGTAGTGTTTAGCGACAAATCTCGCTTCCAACTGTGTCCTGAAGATCATCGAAGACGTGTCTGGCGACAACCAGATCAGCGGGCCGATGCTGTTTTCACTATTGCACGCCACACAGGCCCTCAACCAGGAGTTATGGTCTGAGGGGCCATTGCTTTTGACAGACGGCCCCCTTTGGTCATTTTTAGAGGCTCATTAACAGCCCAACGGTGCATCGACGACATTCTGAGAACTGTTTTGCTACCGATTATTTTGCAGTACCTTGGCCTTATTTTTCAGAAGATGCCAGGCCACATACCACACATGTTGCTATGAACTGTCTTACAGCTTATCAAACACTTTCTTGTCCAGCCAGATCCCTCTCCAATCGAGCATGTCTGGGATATGATGGGTAAAAACGCGACTGCATCTCTCAGGGAATGTTAATAACCTGACCCGACAATTGGAGCAAATTTGGCAAGAAATACCGCAGGAGACTATCAGGGAGCTTTTTCACTCAATGCCTCGTCGTGTGGCAGCTTGTATCCAGGCTAGAAGTGGGTCAACACCTTACTGAGCTCGTTACTTTGTAACTATGTAACTCTGAAATAAATCATTCATTTTTTCTGAAATTGTAATCATTTTCTATTCCGTACACAATCTTTCAACCCACCAATTTTTGTCTTTATCGGACAACTCGTTCTTGGTGTGTTGTTTTTGTTGTTGTTATAGAGTGTAATTCTTTATCTCCTGCCATACAAAACTTGTAATTACATTGAAATAATAATGCACGCTCTATATCAAGATCATGAGAGTAAGAATCTGTTGTTATATAATTGTAGCAAATTTCAAGTCCTAGCGAATTAAATCAGCTGTTAGTAGCTCAACTTCACCTTTGACTTCATCAGCATCGACTTCTTTAATATCAGAAACTGAGATCAATTCGATCAAGTCGACCTCCTCAAATATTTTTTTGATTCGTGCTAGAACAAAAAAGTTATGTAAAAGAAAAAAAGATCGTTAAATTCGTGCAACGTGTTATTTCAAAATAGTCTAAACAAGAAATATAAAAAAAAAATTATCAATTCCTACTTAGGTCAAGAAAGAAAAATTTTATTTTAGTTACTTTTTATTGAATAGTTACAATTAATATAAATATGTATATAAATATGACAGAATCACAATGTTGAGTGACAAAAAAGAGAAAGTTATTTTCTTTACAATTTTTTCCATTTCCCTTTCTATATAGGGTGTTGGACTATTTTTTTTTGTTACTATTATTTCATTCATTAAATTTAATTTTTCTAATAAAATTGTATAGTACAAAAGATATCAGAATCTCAGAAATTCCATCCCAAGTGGAATTCGAACCCACGACCTTTGGTGTAGAAGTCCAACGCTCTATCCATTGCGCAACAAACGATTTTCCTTTCTATATATGCTATTGGACTATTATTTTTGTTTGTTACTATTTATACATTTTTTAATTTAATGAATGAATTAGAATTTGAAAAAACTGTATTAACATCAAGTGTCGTCCACTACAAGTTCAAAAAAATGTATTTGAACTTGAATGGATGAATAAAAAGTATTAAATTAACAAGTGAAAATTTGAACAAGATATATATAAATATATATATATGTAGGGAGAGAGCTAACTATAATAGTAGAGGAATTGTAAAAGAAACCGTGTGAAAAAAAAAGTTAGGTGTAATTATCTAAATTTTCTTACATCAGAAAAATTGTTATTTTTAGAAACATTCTACATATTGTAACCCTAGCAACCCTTTCACGAGAACTTCTGAACTTCACGAATTCAAGCAACTTGCTTCCTTTGATCCATCAGAGAGGACAATTCTCACGAAAGCTTCCAGTTTGTGATATTCGCCACAAACGACGCTGACGTCACTACTATTAATTAAGTGGATTAACAATCCTCATTGGATGTCAACGACAGCTTGTTACAAGGAGTGATTGGTCTATTGTGTGGGCTTAATGTGATTGGTTGCACGATTCGGTGGTTTCGTTCATTCTCCCAAAGGAGACAGGACAAGGAAATAGCAGCAAAAGAGTTAGCAGAAGAAAAGTTTCTGTTGATGAAGACTGGAATAAGAAGATATGGGTTCTGGCGTAATTTATTTTATTTGATGAGATGGGTGATTGGATACGATTTCTGTACACATTTTTGGCATTTACTATAAACTGTTCTATGTGAACTATAGTACTAAATACAGTGAAAATCGTTTAACGCGAAATTGAGGGGACTAAAATATTTTTTCGTGTTGAACGATATTACCAAAAAAAATTATATTTTAACAGAGAATTAAATTCATTATAATACATTTACATTTTTTTTATTAAATGCATGCATTTAATAAAAATTAATGAAACAGAATCATTTACAGGACCAACATGAAATTTAATACAAAAATTTCAAGCGTTTTGAAGAAAAAAAAACCATTCATTGAGTTTTTAGAAAATAATGTCATGTTTTTCTTCGTATTGACTTTTTCAACTCCTACTATTAGGTCACACTCTCTCTCTATATATATATCTTGTTCAAATTTTCAATCGTTAATAAAATACTTTCTACTCATCCATTCAAGTGCAAATACATTTTTTTAAACTTGTAGTGGATGACACTTGATGTTAATACAGTTTTTTCAAATATTAATTCATTCATTAAATTAAAAAATGAATAAATTATAACAAACAAAAATAATAGTCCAGTACCCTATATAAAAAGGAAAATCGCTCGTTGTGTCCATGTAGCGCAATGGATAGCGCGTTAGACTTCTTATACGAAGATCGTGGGTTCGAACTCTACCTGGGATGGCCTAATTTCAGAGAATGTGATTTATGAATGAATAAATAGAAATAAAAATAATAGTCCAACACCATATATAGAAAGGGAGAAGTTGCATCGCAATTTGCCACTTAATATTGTAATTCTGTCCTATGTATATACATATTTTTTTAATTGTAACTATTTAATAAAAAGTAACTAAAATAAAATTTTTCTTTGTTCACTTAAGTAGGAATTGACTTAATTTTATATATATATATTACTTATTTACCATCAAATTGTCAACAAATTGTTCGATGTCGTCCATTCTGCTATTCATTTCATCATTGAAATGTGCGTCTAAACAACTTATAACATACTTTTCATGACGTTCCTCATCTCGAATGATGAGGGAACAAAAGCTGCAATATTCATTCCATTTTCGCCATCAGAATCTGCATCAATCATATTCTTAGATCTTTGAACAAACTCCAAAATATCTTTTCTGCCATAATTGTGGGGCTGTACACACATTATCATCACCTACTACAACGAATTCTGGCGATGATACAGTAGAACCATCCAATCCGGCTGGTGTTTTCCGTATTTTGTTGATTTCCAGAAGGGAAATCGTTTCGTGTTCATCGATTTTTATTTCATGTTAAAAGAAAAAAAAAATGCATGGAATTGTCGGCACCGTTGTATTATTTCGTGTTAACCGATATTTCGTCTAAAGCGTTTCGTGTTAAACGTATTTCACTGTTGCTTTTTTCACACATCTGGAGAAGTTTTTTTTTTAAATAAAAAGGAATCAGTACGTAATTAAGAACTGGTTTCGGAAGCCTCAAAAAAATTTAAGGGTGTTTTGTGAGTACAAATTATTGTGATTTTCAATTTATTTGAAAATAAGAGAAAAAATTCTTCGAAAAAATCGCCATGATGCATAATATGTTTCAGTCAGTATTTGAATTACAGTTGCACGTAATAAATACTCTTGAGGGAGTAAAGCCGCATTCACACCAAGGCAGCCGGCGTCGAGCGTTGAGCATCTAGCCATTCAGAAACTTCATCTCGGGCGAGATGAAGTCTCTGATTGGCACGACGCTGACTGCCTTGGTGTGAATGCGGCTTTAGTGCTCATTAACATAGCTCTATAAAACAACAGGAGGACTATTAGGAGAATGTATAATAATTGCATAATACAAACATGCAAGGCTAAAAACAATTTTAAAAAAAACATAAAGGGTAAGAGAAAAAATAGAATACACACATCATTCGAGCATTCTTGCAAAAGACATCAAAATTAATAAAAAATATCCAATTTTAGAACTATGGTCAAGCGATGTGGATGACACCTGACCTGGTACCCCTTCTCCAAACTTCCACCCCACGTCAATGGAAAGACTTTAAGCCTCGACGGATTTAAGGTGCATTATCACCTCTTTCAGTAGCACTAGTACTCAAACTGATGACACACTGGTCAGGAGTCCTTGACTGTGACCACAAGGACACCTGAGATGGCACCCCCTTCTCCTAACAACCGCACCACGCCAACGGGAGTACGTTTGAGCTCTCGATAGATTTAACGTGCATCGCGCTTCAACACGGCGGGTCTTTATTGGTACTGGACTCGAACCCGTGCAATAAATGCACGCAGAACTGCATATTGGGATTCAAAAATTACAACATGCTTTTAATATTGCAATAAAAAAATATTAGTTTAATCCTTAAGAGAATAAGATATACAAATATACCTATTTTTTTCTGAGTTAATTATATCTATGAAATAATAAACAGTAATTAATTAGATTACCGATATGAAATTAAATTTTAATTTACATAATAGTATTACAGTAAGGGAAGTGTTTAAATATTGCTCATAGAAAGAATACACATTTTGACTGAAATATCCTTGAGTCTTTCAAGTAGAAGAATTTCTGTTGTGGAGCAGGTGTACAGGAATTGTTTACCTAAAATAATTAATGTAATATTTTTATATACACTCAATAACAAAAAAAACCGACGCACCAAGAACGAGTCGTCCGATAGACAGAAAAACTGGTGGGTAAAAAGATTATGCTCAGAATAAAAAATGATTAAAATTTCAGAAAAATCGAATTATTTCAGAGTTACATAATTACAAAGTAACGAGCTCAATAAGGTGTTGACCCACCTCTAGCCTGGATGCAAGCTGCCACACGACGTGACATAGAGTGAAAAAGCCCTCTGATGGTCTCCTGCGGTATTTCTTGACAAATTTTCTCTAATTGTCGGTCCAGGTCATGAACATTCCCTGTTATATGCAGTCGCCTTCCCGCCATATCCTAGACATGCTCGACTGCAGAGAAATCTGGTGATCTGGTTGACCAAGGAAGTGTTTGACAAGCTGTAAGATAGTTCATAGCAACACGTACCGTATGTGGTCTGGCGTTATCTTGCTGAAAAATGAGGCCAGGGTGCTCCTAAAGGAACGGTAGCAAAGCAGTTCTCAGAATGTCGTCGCCGTACCACTGTGTTGTAAGTGTGCTCTAATGAAGACCAAAAGAAATGGCGCCCGAGACAATAACTCCTGGTTGAGGGCCTGTGTGGCGTGCAATAATGAAAGCAGGATACACTCACTGCCCTGGGCTTCTCCAGACACGTCCTTGATGATCGTCAGGACACAGTTGGAAGCGGGATTTGTTGCTAAACACTATAGGTCCCCAGTCAGCATGTTTCCAATCTGATCGAGTCAAGCACCACCGTAATCTGGCTCGACAACGTGCAGACTTAAATAGCAGGTGGTGTAGCGATCGATACGAGCGCACATTTTTCTCTATTAGCCGTCTGTAAATGGTCATGGTGGACACTGGTGTGCAGGTCATACGTCTGATGGTTGATAATGATGAATTAAACGCTGTGACAGCTGATCTGACAATCAATCTGTAATCCTGATCTGCTGTGGCTTTAGGTCCACCGCTACCATCATGACCCTGAAATCTGCCATTTTCCACCCATTCTAATGGCCGCATCGCTTCGACCCATATGACGAGCGATTCTCCGATTTGCCCAACTTGCCTCTTTCAATCCAAAGATACGACCTCTTCCAAACTCTGACAGTTGCTCGTAATGAGCTCGAATCCCTCGGCGAGGTATTTTTTCAGTCACTGAAAGGTATCCTAAATTGCAATGCAACCGAATTTTTGGCCATCAGATTGAGAATCGCTTCTTTTAGACACCTGCTGAGTGTGCAGATCCAATGCGCTGTAGCTCTCGTTATTCATTCATTGGACACCAAATTTTAATCATTTGCATGTTCGGTACAAATGTCTTTGCATAAGAAATTTCATTACAATCGTGCAACTCCTTCTTGATGCGTCATTTTTTTTTATAGAATGTATTCTGGAATCTACATATAATTCAATTCCTTAGCAGTTTCCCTTCACTTTGACTCCGAATTTCGAGCGAGATCGAGGTAAGCTAGTGTTCATGGTCAGGAACTCGTGCCCAACGTAATCGAGCCATGGGTTAGAGTCTTGTTGCCACTGAAAACGTGTTGGGTAAAGGGGCTGGTGCCCATTATATATTTCGGGACTTTAAATTTTCATGTTAATGTGGTAGGGAGAAAGTGAGATTTATATTCACGTGGTACCATAAAGCAACACGAAGGTTATTGTCAGCGTATCTCCAAACTTTGTACCATGAATTTCCACACTACGTTAACATGAGGAATTTACGCCTCGACAGATTTAACTTGAATTTGTCCCCTCTAACCCCTCTACACAGCGGGCCATCAGCGGCACCAAGACTCTAACGTATAATTCGAGCACTAGTCCATAATCATAACCACAAAGCCACCGCGGCCTTACGTGGTGTGGAAGTTTGGAGAGTGAGGTGTGGCTAAGATGCCGTCTTCATGAATGTCTTAACTGATGTTCAAAATTCCAAGATCTGACACCCCGAAAACCTTTATATAATATAAGTAATTTAATTTAATTTGTAATTTGCTTAAGTAATATAGGTTTTGAACAATTTAAATACCCACATCTGGTAGATTAAAGACCCGCTTATGGTTTTTCTAATTAAATAAAATTGATTGTATCTTGGCCTCTCTGTAACGTAGAAAGAAATAATATATCTTTCGTTTAACCAAAAAAATGCTCTAAACAATAAAATAAAATAATATACGTTGAGATCGAAATGGAATTTCTTTTAAGAAAAGTGGCCAGTTTTTGCGCGAAGCCAGCTACTTAATTTTCATCAAACACAGTTTCATGCATTCAAAAAGTATTTTTCTGAGGTGTGTCTTATGAGGTAAATTACTGTACTCATTGTATTCATTAATTTTTATTTTAATATAATATCTGCCCCACAACTTCATAGAATACGTAATTTTCCTTTGTTTAAGGGTATTTTGACAGTTTATTTTCTGTTGTGTGTGTGTTCTCCAGCAAATAATTCCTACGTGCAGTACAATACATTCTGAAGAAACTCTCTTATATATTCTTTATTAATCGCATTCTCGATAAACCGGTATTTTCCACCTTAGGCCGAGTATTCGGGACTCTCTCTCTCTCTCTCTCTGTTGCAGTTAAAACATTAGAGAATTTCATTTCAAGAACATAAGAAAACTTTTTTTTATGAAACTGGAAACTTTCAGTGATGATGATGAAGAACTTTGTTGTTTTAGCTATGACCCAGGAGATAAAACTTTAGGTCACAAACTAGAGGTACATAGAACTTTAAATTATAATCCACGAATGTACTTCAGATTTAAAGCTGAAAAATCTTTCAAGCATTTTCTAAGGATTCATTAAACACTTTATAAACATAAAAGTGTTCAACTTTGTAACCACGATCGCTTGAAATGCATCGAAATTTATATTATGGTCAATTAGTCTGTCGAATTTTTAATTGCGACCCAGGGATAAATAAAAAAAATTCTAGATTAGTCTAAATTGCCTGAGTAAAACATTTTCGATCCACTATCCTATCGAGCGAAACACTCGATAAAAACAGAGATGAGAAGATTTTTTTTAAAAAAAAAGACTGTTGTGATTTGGCAACTAATTTTAACAGGGAGGAAGTTTTTGTCGGTCACAGGGAAGGAAGGATATTAAAGCGAAACCTACGCACGCAGTTCGTCGGCTGCTTAACCTTTGATCTATGAAACTGTAAAATGTCATTGGAAAAGTTAATATCTCAGGAACTAATTTCTTTCGATTGGATGGTCAAAATAATCGTATCGCGTAATTATATCTGATGTAACTGACTACATGTAGTGAATGCCTTTCTCGCTTTTGCTTTTTCTTATAATAAAAGATAACCATTGTAAACTTTGAGAGACAAACACAGTGATATAGGTACAGTGTGCCCGCTTAAGTCCGCTATCACCTCAATAATTTATGAACGAGAAGAGCTATAGTCACATAAAATCGGGATCTCGGTATAGTCAAGTTGTCATGTGCTACTCAAAGAAATTGCTTACAGCGCCCCTTGGCGGATACTTTTGTGGTAATCGTTTTCAAAAACAATGCGAGATACATGAGAAATTCAAAGACTATTACAATGTTGTATAGTATTAATGATTTATTTTTTAAAAAAAAAAGAACATGTTGCGCGCAAAAAGGATTCGAAGGAAAAACATAAAACACGCATGAGTTAAATCGCGTTGAACAAAACTGCACTTTCCGGAAATGAAGCTCATCTAATTTCCATTCTCAAAATGGTTTCCTCTAGTAACAACAAACATCTAGACACGGGTTTTCATTTTCCGTTACATTTTCTTCAACATGGCACGTGGCACGCTGACATAAGTATCCATAATACGGTTTTTAAGTTCCTGCAGTGTTAATGGAGGGACTGCATATACTTTTTGTATGATGTATCCCAAAAGAAAAAAATCCAGTAGGTTCAAGTCAGGTGACCATGTAGGTCATTCAATGCAATTACAATACCCGATGACTTATTGCTGGAATATTCCTCGGATGTACCGTGTGACACGTGATACCTTGAGTGGCAGGGCGCCATCGTGTTAGAACTAAGCATTACGGAGGTCATTCAACGGCAGATCCTTTAAAAAATCGGATAGTATGTCTTTCAGTAATGCCAAGCATCGAAATTCTGTTAACGTACTCTCGTAAAATATCGGGCCAATCAGTCTGTTTTTGAATATTCCACACCAGACATTTATCGACCTACCGTGGCCTACCAATTTGTCCTACTGTGCCCATATCACTTTACGTGACCATTGGGCGCTAAAGATGTCCCGATCAGGGTTGTCAGTCTGAAGCGAAATAGGCAGTGTTTAGTCCCCAAGCAAGCTTTGTACTCAATTATCGACCCATTGAAGGATGAAAGGCTAAGTCGACCTTCCCCGCCTGAGGATAGAATCCCGAACCTGTGGTGTGGAAGCGCGATACGTTATCACTCGACCACTGGACCTCTATACTTCTGATAATAAAATCATACAATTGTTACTGTATTTTCAAAGTTTTCAGAGAAAATAAACTATAAAATACGTGTTTAGTTTATATATAAAATGTTTTTGTAAAATATTTAAAAATTTTGAGTCATTAAAAATTTCCTAGTTTTTCGTACACATTTAAATTGCTCCTTGAAATTTAAAATACTAGGAATTATTTTTAAAAAATATCTGGTAACATCTAAACCTAAAAATAAAGAATTTGAAGCGCGTCTTTTTAAGTTGTATCTATCGCACTGAAGGAAAAAAGTTGAACATCACAGAATAATTTTTTGTGCGATTTCCAACAGTTTTCGGTTTGTAAAATTCTTAAATTATAAAAAAAAATTTTAAAAACCTCCGTGTTTGTGTGATTTTTTACAATATATTAAAAATATTATTTTAAGTTATTGTGAGTCTTTTAGGAAAAGTTGAAACATAAAGAGCTTTCTGAATACAAAAAAAAAAGTTTAAGAAAAGGAATGGAAAAAAGGTTAGTTGAAAGTACAATATTCCTTAGCACAAAAAAAAGTACTGGGTGACAGAAAAACAATCCAGTTTTAAATATTTTTGCTGCCAATGACCAGAATACTTTTTTTGATGAATGAATTTGAATTATTTTATTTAATGAATTATGGATTTTCTTATCATAAAAAAAAACAACAACAACATTTTTCCTACAGTAGATTTTTGCGTCTTGTTTCCCCGTAAATGAATAAGAATAGTATGAAAAACAAATTAGCGAGCACAATTCCTATTTGTTGATGAAATAAAATTTTTATACTCAGTATTCCATACGTATAACTTGCTGTGGCTAACTTATAGCACATTAAAAATTATCAATTTAAGGTCAGAAAATATAAATTTAGCAACTTACTTTATATTAATATTATATTTTACTATATTATTTTTACCATTAAAATTTTTGTATTATTTACTCATAACATTTAGATTTTTATTGGTACCGGTATTTGGTTTAAGTGTAGCTTAAGTGTTCGGGCCTTTGGATTTGGCAATTTTTATCTAGATGTCATGGTGTCATGTTCATTCTGGCATGTTGCATAATTTGGTAACCCTTGATTTTTGATATTTGGTCTTATGCAGATAAGGTGACGTGTCCTTTTTAATAAATTGCTATTGGTTAATTAAAAAAATTACGGATGTTTTCAGCACGAGCAGACCTTTTTCAAATTAATTATTCTATTTTTATTTTAATTTCCATTTCGCACTTAGATTTCGTCCGTAGAGGATATTTTGAACTTTTCTGCCATTTTTTATTATTCGATTTTCCTGTTTTTCGTTTTTCCTTTGACTTATCCAGAAGAGTATGTCTAAAAGGTATGTTTTGAGGGGTTTTTTTTTTTTTTTTAAGAGTTAGAGCGAAAGGGGAAATTGTCTGTGATACATTGGTGCACGGGAAAAGGGTTATGTTACTACAAAAGTAGTATTAAAAATGTAGGTACTTATATATATTATCGCAACTGTATTGTGACATCATATGAAACAAAGCATCTGGCTGCCAATTCAACGCATACGACTCATAGAAATTCGGGGTTGCCGACTTGGCGAGTTATTAATAGAGCTGGCGACTGCTGCGAAAATACATAGGTCCTAAAAGATATTTTGAAACAATTTTGGCAAATTAAAATTCATTATTTTGTGCCGCTTCTCCAAAAGTACATGGCTGCCATCCTTATAAATATTCTATTAAACAGAAATTATTATATAAATAAAAGTAAAGTCCTAGTTGAACTGAACCCTTTGATGTATTGGATGATTCCAACCACGCACCTTCCGTTCCGAACGCCAGAACTTTATCAATCACGCCAAAACGATCGTCTTCGCGTGATGTCTAGTACTGGTTTTATATAGTTTTATATAGATACAGATGGTTTAGGGTCCAAAAGAGTTTCGCCAAATGAACCCAATACTTACTAAGCGGAAGGTTGGGCAAAAAGTGACTAATGACCGACAAAAAGGGAAAAAACCAGTCCGAATAGGATTGCCATTTGTCGCTAAAATCCTAAAACAATGGCGCTAAATGTTTGTTGCCGAATCAGGAGGTTCTACAAGGATCCTACTTAAAAGGGTAAAAAGTTCTTATATTTTTTAACTAATTGTTAAATAGTTAATGTGGTACTTACGTATTATCGCAACCGTATGGGTAATATATGGAACGAAGCACATGGTTGTCAAATTACACGTATGACACATACGAAACCTGGGTTGTCAACTTGGCGAGTTATCTTGAGCGTTGGCATTGTTGCGATAGTACGTAAGCCCCGTTAATGTAATTTTTATCAAATTGTTAACAAAAAGTTGCTTTTTTTTACAAATAAAAAAAATCAAACGTGTTATTTGATACTTTACTTGTATTGGGAATTAAATGTCTATGTAAAAACATATCATAACAATTCATTCGAACTGCCTCTCTTAGCAAACATCGAATTGATATCATGAGGGAAAAAATTACGACTCATATCTATCCAGCCAAAAATAGAATTTAACGACCAATTTTCGTAGTTTTAATACTCTTCATCGCCAACCAAAAAGAAAAGTGCAACAAAGCGCGGAGAGATTTTAACGTCTCTTCTTCTAAAGTTTGATTAATTAGTTGGGATGGAATTTGGCGGAGAGGCGTGAGCAATTAGCGTTAAAGTACCGAAGGATTAGCGGCCTCCGAAGCGCGCCAATCACTCAAGAGAGAGAGCCTCTCTCTGGACTTAGGTAAGGGTTGAGTAATTTTGCGGAAGTGCTGTAATAGGAAATTGATTTAGGAACCTATTTTAGGTGCGGCCCCTGAGATACGCTTCGGCAACAAGCTGTGCCGCTTTACTTACCTGTTGTGAAGTTGAGAGGTTTCCAGTGGGGGGAAGGGGAGGGGTAATTGTTGCTTAGAGAAAGAGGGTCTTTTAGTAAAGGAATATGATTAAAATTTGTCTTTCATGATTGGTAATTCTTGTAAATATGGTTCGTGAAAAAAGCTTATTTTCTTGTTATAATTTACTCCCTAACATAACGTATTAATGTGGATAAAAAACAAGAATTGAATATTTCTGTTGCAATAAAGATTAAATGAAATCATATACCAGGGATGGTGAACCAATGGCACGCGTGCCACTGACGGCACGGGACACATTTTTGGGGGCACACCGCCGAACAAAACAATTTGCATTTTAGTTTAAAATATTTCGGTAATTGATTTGTTAATGAAGGAATTTTCAGCGAGATTTTCTCAGTTCAAAGAATTATCAGAAACGCGCTCAAGTTTATTATGTACCCTGATGTGACTTCATTTGATAAACTGAACTTGTCCCCCAATTCTTTGACTGGAAATTGAAGAATTTGAATGCAATTGATTGATTTCCAGTCTAGTTCAATATGGATTCAAAAGTTTATTAAAACAAGGAAAAAGTTGAAACTCATTGAAACACAGAACGATTAACAAGTAATGTACGCAAAAATGCCAGTAACGAAATTTTGGAAGCATGGAATCGATTCTGGATACATTTAACTGTTTGAAGCTGGTTCATGCTATTTTATTATGTTTTCATTTACCTATGCCTGCGAGTTATTATTTTCAGAGATGAATAATTTTAAAGACTCGCGTAGAAACCGTGTGGCAGATGACTCCAATCCAGCATGCATTCTACTAAAAGTAACTTCTTATAATCCTGATATAAATTATTTGTCATCTTATCTGCTACAACAGAAGTCGCACTAATTTTACTTTAATTTGAATTACACGTATAACTAAAACAGTTACTACTTTACAGTGCAAAATGTATTTTTTCGTAGTAATTTAAGTTTTGAGTTGTTAGTATTTAGTTTTATTATTTTCCCAATAATCACAAGTCAAAATTGTTTGACGGCACGTCTGTACCTCATTAAATATTTGTTTATAAAAAATGACACGTTGATCCATAAAGGTTCGCCACCTCTATTATATACAGTGAAATTCTTTTAATGCGAAAACTCTTAAGACGAAATATCGGTTAACACGAAATAATACAACGGTCCCAACAAATTACTATGTACACTGGTGTGCAAAACTTAAGCAACAATGTAAAAATTTAGCAGATAGCTATGAAATTGCAGAAAAGAAGGTCTGGAGATCAGTACAGTGAACACGTAAGTCAGTAGAAACGTCATGCGTATGCAAATATCAGAAACAAAACATCAGAAGCGATGTGAGCGTACGCAAAACGCGTGATGTCGGCGC
>BMAV01019226.1:26097-45222 GCA_019973955.1 Trichonephila inaurata madagascariensis
ATGAAGAATAATCAAAACTCAGTTTCAGCCATAAAATGGTCGCTACTCAGACTGAGTTCACTACAGTGAACGGATTCTCGTTACTCCATTGTTATTTGCTATTACTAACCGTTACAGTCACACATAAAAAAAAGTGAAGATCGTACCCGTAAGACATCGACAGCAAAAAATATAGATTTGCTTGATTGATAGCATTTTCCGCTAAAATTTTAATAAAATTTTCTTAAATAATGAAAATTCTTAATAGAAGGGGGACTGATTGGGCCACTCAGAAAAGTCTGAAGGGCCACATGCGTGCCGCAGGTTGAGTATCACTGTTCTAAACGTTTTAGCTTCGCCTTTAAGGGCTGTGTGTGAATAAAATAACTTTTGTAAATAATTTAAAGTTTGATTTTTGGTAAAAAAAAAAAATGTGATTTAGGTTTTAAAATTACCCCAATCTTCAAACTTTCCCCGAGAAAACAGGTGATAGAATTCCAGGTAAGCGTATATTTGGTTTAGTCTCGACAAAGTTTTCACTGTTGGATTTTGAAGCATTACGGTATTTAATACATAGAATCAAATATTAATAAGTGTGGAAAAAAATTAAATATTTAAAATACTTATAATTTAATTTCAAGAACTATAAAGCAATAAACCTAAATTTTACACTAAGTTCGAATAAAATGATACATTTACAAAAAAATTCAATTTAATATAATTGTTAAAGCAATGCAGCTCAAATTGTGGTTACGAAAATCATGTGTAAAACGATTCAATTTTTATTACGTGATTAATAAAAGTTAATGATGTATTCAGTGGTCATCATAAATTAAGGAAAAATCGAAAAATGGCGACAACTCTATAACTTATGCGTAGAATTTAAGGAAACTTATAAATATTATACGACACATGGGAGGGTATAAAACAGCATAAAAAGAAATCACCAGACAATGATGGTGTTATAGAAATTAGCATATGTATACAATAAGCAAATCAGATGTATCAGTTTGGTATAGAAAAATCACATTGAATATGGGGAAGGATCTTCTTCACCCACCCCCCACAGGGAAGCAATACAGCACATACAGCTCTCAAATATGCGGTCTATAAATTCTGTAGGAAGTGCGAGCCATTACTCTTCCAAGGCAGATGAAAGCGAGGCTAGGCTTGAGAGCAGCTACACGTCATCCAAAAAATGCTCAGTAAAAGTCCGTTGATTGAGCTGGCCACTGCATGCGCTGAATTGTTTCCTGCTCAAGATAAGGATCCACGATGAGAGCCTTGTGGGGTTCTGCATTATCATCCTGTAGCAAGAAAGCATAAAAGTCCACATAAGGTTCCAGGTTGCATAAATGGGAGGATTAACATTTCTACTGGAAAAGACATAGAGGTCTGTGCGTCCATCTAACAGATACTACCCCCGCTGTCTGACCTGTATGCATCCCTTTCACAAATTTTCCATGGATCAAAACGAGTTCGAGATTCTCTCCAAATGAAAATACGCATACTACAGCTTTCGAGGCTAAACCTCGACTCATCCGTAAAGAGAACAGTCCCCCTATTAATCACGCGTCCAGTGGAATGTTAACGCACCCACTGCAAGCGTTCCCGCCTATGGCGTAATGTTAGCAGGACGCAAATGGTTGGTTGCCTCGCATAAAGATCACGTTCGTACAGCCTTTGGCGCATGGTTGACTTTGATACCAACCTTCCGGAGCTTGCAGCGATGGAGTATCTGAGTTCAGCTGGAGTTGCGGTTCTATTCCTTTGTGCGCATAATGGCAAATATCGGTCATCGGCACTCGTGATAGCGCGTGGCCGTCCTTGGCTGAATCTTTTGGATGCCGAATCCGTGGTTGGAAATTGTTGCCAAAGTCTATGAATCACAGTTGAGTTGAGTTGAGTTTGGTGTTTTATTGCGCAAGAGCCAGTTTTGGCTATGCTGCGTCAAACGTTCATAGGTCTGCGGTCTGGACGGGAAAAGAAAAGAAATTGAATGACAAGATGGAGGGTCGAAAATAGAGAAGGATCACTGGGGAACTCCGGGGTCGTGACACCCATGTTTACCAAAGATAGTAAACCCCTTGGGAAAAGGAAAAGACCACTAGGGTACCTCGGGATTGTGACACCCGTACCCACCTAAAGAAGGTGAGCCCCCTGAGGGGCTATGAATCACAGACGGACTGACATTATGCCCTCTAGCCACTTCCCTCTGACTTTGTTGTGCCTCTAGTCTTCCAATATAGCTCGCCATCGCAGTTCTTCGTTCAAATGATGCCTGGAGGAAGTCATTGTTATAATTTCGCTATACCAAATTTCTAATCTTAGACACGCAGCGACAATTGCCGCCTTGCCCAAGACATCCATTTTTATGCTCCTCGCAAATAATGTATTCCGACTGCAACGCCACTATTTTGCATAACATAATCTCGTTCACAGCTCCTTTTACTTACCAGCATATTGTAATTTTCTTACTTGTGGGAAAGTTATTGCTGTTATTGTGGTTTTCCCGTAATTTATGGTAATCAGTGTATATAAAAGTTTTCGCTGTAGTATATTACTCGATAAACATGATTTAAATTACACGCATAATCGATTACCATATCATTACGTGTGAGATTGTAAAAAGGAGAAAAAAAAGTTAATCCAGAGTACAAAATTTCGAAAATCATTTTATTTTTACTACCGCGCAAGAAAATATATATATTCTATTTCTTTAAATTTCTCTATTTTCTTCTCATCCAGATGATAAATTCAAGGTTAGGATAAAAATATTTAAAGTAATTGATTATCCAATTTACCGTAGAAGCATTCTCTTTGAAGAGCGATCTTACAATATTCCTAAAACTGGTTTCTCAGCACTAACATTATTTGTACCATATAAAAAAAAGCAGAAACAAGAGGTGTTTCTTCGCTTTCGCACAGCTGTTTGTCACTGAAAATTAAATTAAGAAAGTTTTTCCGAGTAGCATTTTTCAATGTATACAGAGCATCAATCATTTTCCTTGTCACTAAATTGGAAATCCATTCCTTTCTATACTTATAAAAATTCATTTTCTTTCACTTAATATTTCTTAAGAAAAGGGAATGTTATCAAAGAACTTAGAATCACTGTCATATATTTATTTGAAATTTTATCCAAAGTATTCTGAAAACATGAAGGTGTCATTTTTCATATTTATAATACCAGGTGTTCTTAAAGTATGACAACACTTTCACATATTAATTACAAAAAAAGCAAATAAATATATTCCCTTAAGGGTTTCTTTCTATAAAGAAAATATCAAAGTTTTTTACAAGGTTTTATTGCACTATTTCAATGTGCGCTCCATCAGTTGCGTTCAACATATCGAGTGTATAAGAGATTTCTATCCAAGTTCTAAGATCAACAATTTGAATGGCCATTGTATTTCGACTTTTCATTTCATCAGTGTCACTCATTGAAAATTGGTAAACAATGTTTTTCACGTATCCCTACAAAAAGTCTAAAGGCGTTATGTCTAGAGATCTGGGTGGCCACGGCATTGGGCTTCCACTTTCCATCCATCGTCCAGTGGGATTTTTCTCATTTCCAAACATACAGTTCAAATTTATGCTGT
This sequence comes from Trichonephila inaurata madagascariensis, assembly GCA_019973955.1. NCBI lineage: Eukaryota > Metazoa > Arthropoda > Arachnida > Araneae > Nephilidae > Trichonephila > Trichonephila inaurata. The sequence continues at coordinate 29,679 of BMAV01019226.1, forward strand.
ACATGTGTTGCAGATTTAAATTCGGTAAACCATGCTACAACTTGCGGTGAAGCCATTTTTAAACGAGAATGCTGAAAAATAGGGGCGTTGCGCAATCTATATATTTTATATTTCATTGAACGGAAACTTAAATATTTTCGTTGCGGAGCATATAAAAACGGCAAGTCAAAATATTTATTTGTTTATTTTTAATTATTTTTTGAAGGTATAGTCATACTTTTCGGACACTCTATATACTAGCAACTTATATCCATTGGCACTAATTTTACATATATGGGTATTCTACAAAATTTTCCAACAAGTAGTTTCAAAACTTCACTAAGTTTTTGAGAAAATTTTACACTACGATAACATCTGGCTGAAAACCAAAGATGTATTTAGGAAAGCGTTTCTCAAACTGCGGAGTGGGATAATCCACCGTGGGGGGTGCGAGGATGTCAAAACATCATAAACAAAAGATTGTTTAAGAAAAAAGGTATTAATTTACGGAAAGGAAGCAAAACAAAATACATTCTGACATAATAAAAAATAAAATATACATTTATATTGATATAATAATATACTTATAAATGTATCAGTATTTCTCAATGTATTTGATAATTAATTTAACAATATTAAGGTAAGAACAAGTTTAATTATTACCGATGACCCCTCCGAGAAGCACTCATTTAGCACACGATTTCAAAATCACGCCTAAAACGAGTAGTGTACCGATATCAAATTAGTTCCCATGCATTTTCCACAATAAAAATTATTAAATATATACGAAGTCAATTTCTAACTACATAAAACAGAACAGGAAAAAATCCGCATAAACCGAAAACTACCGGGCAGAATTGCCAATAGATATGTCAGTTAACACTTTCATTTCAAATAAATACATAAAAATATCTCAGTTTATTAGAATTTTTATCAAAATATTTTAAAAAACCATAAAGAAATGATTGATTTGTCCTTGCTTCCGCCTTTTTTTTGTCGGAGAAATGGAATGCAGTCCGTCTAGAAATAATTTTTTTTTATTTCACAGTGCTTCTCCCAAACTTTTGTTAAACTTTTTTTCTCTCCAACGCTTTTCTCGTTCCCAGCTTCTTTTTTATCTCGCGTGCACCTTCTATTACTCAATCTGAGATTGAGGCTGTAATCGAATTCTTTCGTCTAAATTAAAATCATCAGCTGTTTGTTTTTTCAGATTCGTCTTACTTTCAGTAAAATAAGAACTTTACTTTAAAAATCAAATAAATACAATTACAGCAAGAAATTCATATACTGTTTAAGAGGCCATACAATTGCACAATTATTAGCATACTTTTTAGTTGTTTATAATCTAAGACTATATTTTTTCTGCAGGGAAACATTTTAAATATTAGCTTTCTACTGAAGGCCTTACCACAACATGCTCCACGACTATGGATTCCAACAAAAAGATTTCATTATCTATTAAGATTTCAAATTTTAATTAAGTTTGTATAGCATAAAATAATTTTTAAATTTTATAAGTTTTTATTACCAGTTGCCTATAGCTTACTTTTATAGAAGATGTATCAAATTCCTAAATTATATAAAATGAAAACATAAAAAAGATTTCTTCGTTGCGCTTGTTTGGAGATGAATTTGTGTTGGTTTATAAGCAATTCCAGGCAAAACATGATTCTACTGAAATAAACATTTTCAAAACATTTTTTTTTATGTTTGAAATATGCATATAAAAAATAAAATATTGATTTTTTGTCTAATCCTTTTATTTTTGAAACAAAATATTGTGACGTCTCTCGCGTCCTTCTGCTAACATAACTCCTAAGTTCTTTGACGGCCACGATTAATGGCAAAACCTTTCCAACCCAATACCAAGAAGATAAACGGATCAAATATGTAAATGAGATATACTTTAAAAGGATAGAAGCTTTAATGAGAAGGAGCGGCAAGTTTAGAGATAACTTAGTGTGGAATCATTCGGATCAAGAGTTAGATGTCTTATATCTCTGAAAGAAGGATACGTTAATATAAATTAAATTATAAAGAAGTCTGAATCTTCGTAGCTAAAATTAAATTATAGGTGTTACTCAATCACTGAAGGAAGGAGACTCCGCAAAAGGTAATATTTTGTATAGGAAGTTAGATGAATCAGTTAATTTATTATAATTAAGATAAATGATCTAGTTGCGCGATCTGACTTGAATATAAGGTTTAATTGGGTGTTAACTCTCACTTTAAGAAAGTTGTCAATTAGAATTAAGTAATATAAGTTATTCTTAATAAAAGTTGTATTAAGAATCCAATATGTCTCATCAATTTGATAATCCCACACCTCTAGCTTACGCGGATCCCAATAGACATAGTCATCACAGGATGGCTATGTCGCAATATCATTACAAAAAGCTCAGTGCTTCACAAAACATTTGAAAACAACCTCTTAATATCTATCAACATTAATTAGTACATTAACATTTTGCTTATGTGCGTTTCTCCCATTTCTTATAAATATTCATACTACTATAAGAAAATGATAAATTTAAAGAAATCAATTTTGAATATTACATGGTTCCCAGTTTTGATTTATACACATTAACTCATTCACTGCCAGAAAAATTTAGAGCATCTTGCCTTGGATGCCGTGGTTTTATTTCAATGAAAACACACATAAAATTTTACAAAATCTATTGTTATTAATATAATATCACATGTACAATAATTTTTTTGAAAAAAAAAACACTACAAGATAACTTGTTGCTGGAGTCGCTAAATAAGATTCCTGTACTGAGTGACCCTTACGAGATATCTCGCGTAGGGTGTTTTTTTTTTTCAATAAATCTTCATATAAAAAGATTTTTTTTTTCGTTTTGTTTGATTTTATAAGCTCGTCACCTAATATTTCTTCTGGCGACAATCAGATGCGTAATTTTGTCAGATTTTTTTACATATGTGTAATGATCCTCATTGGGAAGAACCTATAAGGCGAAAGTAGTTGTAAACAGTTCTAAAGTAATAAAAATGGAGTGATAAGTAATAATTATCAGACCTCACGAAAACCATCTGTTGATACAAGAAAATCACTCTATCCTACTTCGAAATCTTTCTACAGAATACAGTCATGTTCTATAACCAAAGAAATCAAGGGAACAAAAAGATGAGGATGCTTCAATTTAGAGAATCAGTTATGTAGGAATGGATGTGCACGTTATCTCTCTCTCATATCCTTCCTATATTCCCTTAATGACGTAAGGCCAAGAGAGCGCCACCTAGCTGACAAGGTGGTTCGAGGATAAAGAGACGACAGACGAATAGGACGATTGCGCGGGAAGACAGAGAGAGAGACGACGCAGAGACGGGACGAAGGCGCAGCGACGAGACACCTGGTGGAATCCAACCACCCGATAACTTTTTACTAAATTTTAGCCCTCCCTTGTAGATAATTCCCCTAAATAAATGCATACTTAATTCAATCTGGTCGTTGTCACTCTCTATAGTTATTATGCATTTATTTGATGGAATCGGCAGCAATGCAGGAGAAAGCTGTAACTATAATTCAAATACAACTTATTTGCATTACTTAGAATATCTTCCTCCCACAGAAAAAAAGATGCCTTCAAAGAAATGTTCAATATGTAGAAAGCAACAAAAAAAAAAAAAAAACATAAAGAGACTAGGTATTTTTTCCCAGTGTGTCCCAACAACCCAGCACTTTGCTTTAATCCTTGCTTTGAAGCTCATCATACACAACAACAGCAATAAAAATGTTTTTGTTTTTTTTAATTTTTGGAATAAATTCATACATGTATATAATTATTACGATATAATCTAATCGTCTAAGTTATATAATTTTATTAATAAATATTGATAATTAATGCATTTTTCGCATTATATAAATTTTCCTTCTTCCTTCCTTACAATTCCTAACTCAAATAGAGATATGTAATCAATCTAATTTTTCAGTACACAGTACGAGATATCTCGTACACACGCTTTCAACGAGGTATCTCGTAGTCGACATTGAACTGGTTAAGCAGAACAGGGTAAAATTATGAGAATAAAGTAAGACATGTATTCTGTTGTGTTTTTACTTAGCTTTAAAAAAAATAACTCCTTTTTTTTCTGTAAAATCCCAGCATTAAAATAAAGAGAAAGTTAATTTTCAAAAAAAAAAAAAAAAACCCTCACTTAAAACAAAATATTGTTTCGTAATTATCTTAAGTGAGAAAATATTTTACAGATAAATGATTTAAAAAACGCCCCCTGATGTAATATCCCAAGTTAAATTGGGCAGATATATATATATATATATATAATTCCTTCTTGCCTTTTACAGTATTATAACAGGTAAATAGAAAAAGAAGACCAAAAAAAGAATAAATTATCTTCAAAAGATGATCTAAAATGCAATAATTTATTAAAAAAATTTCAAAACCTTAAAAATTTCTCTTTTTCTTATATTTAAAGCTATTTTGTTTTAGAGTCTAATTGTTCAACAAGTAAATTTCAATTATTTAAGACCAATGTTAACTGTAAATAAACTATGATTCATGGAAAAATACACTCATGGGGGAAAAAATGAGCGCACCAAAAAATAATTGCGGGATCGTAACGAAACTTGGTATGAAGGTACATGTCGAGGAAATGTGCAAATGATTAGAAATGCAGTGAGATTGCACATTACGTATAGCCGGTAGACGACGTTTAACGTCATTCTCAGTGGAGTATAAAACAGGTAACCAAAGCTTGTTTGAGTGTTCTGAATCGCTTACAAAGAAAGAACTGAGGTAGACATACCATTACTCTGTTTTCGAAGACAATGTGAGCAACTGTCGCAATTTGAAAGGGGGAGAATCATCAACATGATGGAAGCTGGGTGGTCAGCTAGGCGAGTAGCTCGTCAATTAGGCCGCTCTGATTGTTTTGTGAGGAGATGTTGGGGCCAGTGGATCCGAGAAATGTCCTTCACAAGAAGACCAGGCTCAGGACGCCCTCGACATACCAGTTGTCGGGAAGACCACCACATCGTAAGAAATGCACGCGTACAGCCAACTGCTTCATCGGTCGCCATCCAGGTACAGGTAGCACCTTTACTAGGGGCCCATGCGTCTTCTATAACCATACGAAGGCACCTGGCTGAAAGACATTTGGAATCGCGGCGCCCATTACTTGTGCTACCCTTGACGTCCACCCATCGACGCCTCCGTTTGGAATGGTGCCGCGCACGAGGAAACTGGACTAATGCGGAGTGGAACCAGGTCGTCTTTAGCAACGAATCCAGATTCAATCTCAGGAGTAATGACAATCGTGTCGTGTGTGGAGACCCCATGGTGAACGCCTCAATCCTGCCTTTGCTTTACAGAGACACACCGCTCTAACAGCTGATGTGAGGGTATGGGGTGTCATTGCCTACAATACACGGTCACCCCTAGTATTGATCCGTTGCTCCATGACAGCCCAGCGGTATGTCCATGACATCCTGCAACCACATGTGTTGCAACTCATGCAACGGCTCCCAAGAGCCCATTTTTCAACAAGACAATGCTCAGCCTCACACGGCAAGGGTGTCACAAGACTGTCTCTGCACTGTTACTACCCTTCCTTGGCCTGCCCGATCCCCAGATATGTCTCCAATCGAGCATATCTAGGATCATTTGGGACGGCGAGTTGGGCATCGCACTAGTTTGAACGAACTAGAGGCAAGGTTACAGCAAATAGGAAACGAAATGTCTCAAGAAATCGTACAGAACTTGTATGCCTCAATGCCCGATCGTATCGTGCCAGAGGGGGTAAAAGGGTATTAAATATTCCGTTCTTTTGCCTTTTTCTCTGAAATAAATTATCCTTTTTCTTTGATTTTCGAATCATTTACTTATATCAAAGTAGTCATTGCGTATGTAAAATTCCGTTCCATTTTGACGACTCCTTCTTGGTGCGCTAATTTTTTTGTCCATGAGTGTATATATATAAACATTATTTTAAAACTTTTATAGGTTCTCCAATATTTTTAAAAAATGTGTTTAACTTTTTAAAGATTAAGATTTTTCTTGAAATTTAAATTTTAAAATTGAATAAGCAATTTTAAAAAAATTTATCCAGTTATTCTATATGTAAACTAATTTAATTTTTTTAGGTCAATTACTAGTTCTTTTTGTTTTAAAAAAAGGAAAAAATGAAGGACACACGCTTTTATATACTGGCATTTTTAAGTTAACATCTTTTTTTAAACTCCAAAATAATGCACAAATTTAACTTAATTTATAAAGTAACATTATGTATGGAAATTATTGAAAGAGGATCAATACAATATCAAAATAAATCTAATTTTGGCTAATATTCAAATTTTATTGACTAAACATGTCGTCTGAAATTTTTTACGGAATTCTTCAAAAAATGCTGTCAAACTATTTTTATAAATCTTTCTTAAAATGAAATTTTTAATCTCTATCATACAGTTTGATGTATTTCGGACTCTTAGAATTTATGAGTTGACATTTTAATTTCCTTTGCAATGCCCAAAACAAATTAATTCATTCAATGAAAGCAATTTTGCTTGTCCTTCAATCTTTCGAAATACGTTCCAATTTTTTTTCGAGTATATGTGTGCAAATAACACCATTAGCCATTTGTTGCGTAAAAGCTCTCTACCAGAACAGAAAAAAGATCTGAGAAAAAATTCCTATTAACGAAATGTCAAAATGGAACAGAACAGTAGGAAAAAAATTTATTAGGAAAACGACATCAACGCAGAAGCTTAGTTAATATTAATTTAGAATCTTCTTGATTCAATTATTGTTCTTTCTACTGTTGCCACACAATTGTCGTCTTATTCTATTTACCTTCACTCTTTCGATGGATTAAGTTTCTCTCCGTTCTGTGGCAACACTTTAGACGAAAGAAAATGTCGAATGAAAATGGCGAAATTCGAATGATTTACGCAATGTGTATCTGAATTCCATTCATAAAGCTTAAGAAAGAATTCAAAGAGTTGTTTACCTATTTTGTTTTAGGGAAAGATTGGTTTTATTTAAAAATTTAAAATATATTACTTGTCTTGTTATTTTTAAATAAAAAATTCATAAATATTTTTTGATGAGAATTATATTTTCTAACTTTTCGAAACATTTTATTTAAAAGTTTAAAGTAAAAGAATAAAGACGACCATCTTTGATGGAACTTATCTTTTTTTAGAAGAACAAAAAAAAAGTAAGAAATTAAATATCCATAATTACCGAAAAAAACTATTAATTTTACTGTTGATGAACTTGGCAAATGATAGTTGCCCTGCCAATGATAAAACAAATTGAATTTGGAAATAATTTAGTTTTTTCTGACGAAAAGCAAAAAACTCGAAAAGCTGTTTCAAAAAGCAGAAAAAGCTCAGGATATCTTTTTTTCTTTTTCACGGCACAGACAGTGTAAGTGCTAAAAAAATCGTTTTACAGATAGTGTAGGATCGCACACAATTGATGATTACTCTTTTACTGAAGCTGCTTCCAAAATTAATTACTTTTGGATATTTTTATCAAAACCTAGAGTCTATTTTTGGGATGAGTTGACAAACTGGAAAATTTCAACTCAGCCAAGAGTTAGCTTGCGCGTCACAAAGGTTTCCAGTTATGTGCATTGAAATAAATTTATTCTTGATTATAATTCAGTATAATAGTAATATAACAACGAATATAAATAAACGTGCTAAGGTTTGTTTTTTAAAAATGAAAAACAATTTCAGTTTTTCTAAATTTTAATTTCACGATTATTTGGTAATAAGAAAGTAGTTATTCCAGATTGAATATCCTCCAGAGGTAAATCCTTCAATGCATTTTTCATTTTCTACATTTAGTTTATTTTTATTATTTTAATTTTCACTTTGTAAAAGGTCACTGTTCATCTCATTTCACAAGATTCACGGCAAAATTATAATTAAATCACTGTGGATTTAATGTTAAGGTTTGAATATTAATAAAATAACTGGTTTGAGATATTACTGAACCTAAGAACGTTTCAAAAAGCAAACAGGTATAACATTATTATGGGTATATTTATTTTAACACGCATTAAATATTCTCTTATGTTATTTGATTCCTTTGATTTTGCATTATTTTTCAGTACTTTATATTTAGGATTGAAAACTACTTAAAATACACATTATTGAGAAATATTAAAATAGTTGCATATATTTCCCCTATAAATATTAAACATATTCAATGGGTAATATATTACTTTAAAATTATGTGTTATCCGTTATTAATAATTTTCAATCACATTATTAATAATTTATTTCTATTTAATAATTCCTTATGTTGTAATTATTATTATTATTTGTAATTACAATATGCTCCTATTGCATCGAAAATTATACTTTATTATACAACATTACAATTTAATAATACAATTACAATAAAAAATTACAATTTAATAAAAATTATATTTAATAAGTGTTTTATTTGAATATTGCATAAAATTTTATACTTCATCTCTTGAATTCACATAAACTTCATTCATGATTATTTTTTAATTATTTCATCCCACAAAACTTATTGTTCCATGGTAATTTTTATTATACAGCAAAATATAAATAATTTATAATTTCTTTTTAAGATTATAAATTGCTTTCTGTTTTGAATATTACAAATTTTTATTTATATATTTATCTTATTCGTCATTTACAATACTTTATTATTTTTATATATGTTTTATTAATTTTCATATTGTATATTCAAATTCAAATAATTTTATTTGAATTAAAATTTATTTTGAAATTTTTTTTGGATAATCTTCATTAATTATTTTTACCATTATTCTATTCATCGTAAAATAAGGAATTTATATAGTTATAAGTATACTAAATTACTTTTGAATTTGTATGAATTTTTGGTTAGTTCAGAGCTTCTCAAACTTCAAATATTTCCGACCCAATATTCAATTATAATTTTCCCATCGCCCCCCTCCATACAATAACAATTTATTGAACTCAATACTCCTATACTTTGACGCTTACGACTTTAATCTCTTAGGTGTCATCAGCGTGTATAAACGTTTCACTCAGCTAGTGCTTGATTGCCTTGGACATATATGTACATCTTTCCGAAATATGATCATTTCTGTGAACTGCTATCTATAAAATTATTCCGAAGGCTCTAGAATGCAATAAAATGACCTCGACAGTGTTTGCGAAGGATTTACTTATTTCAGACGATTTGTTTGTTTATTACTTTTCTCTTCCTCCATCCCGAATACACCAATGCTCGCCTACGTGTTAAATTGATTGATTGATTGAATATTAACGTCGCACTGTTCAGCTACACGAGGGCTTTTGGCGACGGACCACGTAATTTTGAACCATGGTCAAGTGACGTGGACGACACCTGAGTTAGCACCCCCCTCTCCTAACTACCACACCACACAAACGGGAGGCCTACGTGTTAAAAGATGTCATTGGGGATCGAATAGCGTAATTTTTTTAATTCGCAATTAAGAGGTTAATTATAAACTGTATAAACTATCAAGATAAATGTTAATTTTTGCATACAATTTTATATATGACAAGTCCAAGAGGTCACTGGTGATTATTAAAAGTATTCTTATTATAGTTTTGTTAAATTAATTATAAAATTCATTGCGCAGTACTGATCTATTTATATAAGTGTATTATATCAGTGTAAATATGCACTTTAGTTTTTATTACGTCAGAATGTATTTTGTTTGTTTACTTTCAATGTATTAATATTTTTTTTAAAAAAATAATCTTCTGTTTTCGACTTTTCAATAGGCTCGTGCCTTCCTCGAAGTGTTATCATGCCCCTCACAGTTTGAGAAACACTGGGTTAGTTAAAATATTCCTTCAAATTTTAGAACAAAAAACCGTCTATGTTATGTTTTCCTAATTTGTCGATTTTTTCTTTTAATATTTGAGTGATTAGGTCCATTTTTGACATTTTTTTTATTTCAAAAATAACCATTAACTTTTGATCAAAATTCACTTAATTCAAATTCACTTAACTGTGAAATTTCTTTCCATTTAGAAATACAATTAAATTTAAATGGTAAAAAAATTGCTATAAATATATGCATAATATTACTCCTTATTCGTCCTGAAACAATATGATCTTTATGTTCTAAATTAAAGAAATATCAGCAATAAGTGTTTAAAAAATCCACTTTAACCCGTTCAGAATCAAACGATTTTTCCTGCTAAGCCTAACTCCATTTAAAAAATTCATATAAAATCATTACTGTAATAAAATACTCCGAAATTTATGGTTTATAACCATTTCAAATACCATAAGTACCAAATTAAGATCACACCGGTGTGATCAAGAGCCTCAGAATGGGGGAAATGCAGTCAAATATACGATACCGTGTTCCTCGAAGTAATCACATATTTGTGATCATGGTTAATAGCACTTAAACACAGAACTTAAACTGCAATATAATACTATAAAGTGAAAATTCGTACGTACCACACAGACCATTTTCCAGTATTAATTCGATTATGACACTTCAAAGTTCACGAACAAACGGATTATTCACACGTAATTATACCATTAATATACAAGCAGATAATTTCGAACAATCTGATAATGGACGTTTAGAAAGTACTTAGTATCTGTTCCGCCCAGTGAAATCTCTTTATTTAAATCAATTACTATGGTGCCATCCACGTGAAAGAATTTCTGTGGACTATTATCGTTTCGTCTTTCTTTCTGCTATTTTAAATAGGAATTGTTTGTAATTTTATCAACTCAAAAAATATTAAAATAGTTTGTCTGAAATAATTTATCGTTTGTCAGAAAGTTAAGATGTATTCCATTTGTAAGTGAGAGCTGTGATTTTAAAAATGTTGAACTTTCCGTTATCATTTAATGAAATTACAGGCGAAGATTTTCTGTTTAGAAGAACTTCAGCTTGTTTGGTAATTACTTTTTACCAAATTACTTTACTCAAATAAAACTTTACTTATTACTTTTACTTTTACTCAAATTACTTTTATTACTTTTTACTGAAATAAAACTTTTTAATAATATCCCATAAAATTTAGTACACACAGAAAGTATTATTTCATAAAACACTTCTATTTCTGTAGAAAAATGTAGGTGTGTGTGAAAGTAAGAAAGAAGAGAAGAAATCTGATTTTAAAGTAAGAAGCAAAAAGATTTTTTCGAAGAATTACAGCAATAAGAAATAAACAAGAAACTCAATAATAAAGTAATTACTTTCAATATACTTAAAATTAAGTAAAATAAAAAAAATATTTAAGTCAATTCCTACTTAGTTTAACAAAGAAAAATTTTGTGTTTTAGTTACTTTTTACAATTAGTATAAATATGTATATACATATGACAGAATCACACTATTTTAGAGGCAGAATAGAAAGCGATTTTAATTGAAATTTTCCATTTTCCTTTCTATATAGGGTGTTTCACTATTATTTTTGTGTGTTTGTTACTATTTATTCATTATATAAATTTAATTATTCCAATAAAATAGTATAGTAAAAAGAAATCACATTCCATCCCAGGAGGGATTCGAACCCACAACCTTTGGATTAGAAGTCAAACGTACTATCCATTGCTCTACAGGGACACAACAAGCGATTTTCCTTTTTATATAGGATTCCTTTTTATATAGATTTATATTTGTTACTATTAATTCATTAATTAAAAAATTAATGAATTAATATTCGAAAAAAACTGTATTAACATCAAGTGCCATCCACTACAAGTTTAAAAAAACGTATTTAACATGAATGGATGAATAAAAAGTATTTTATTAACGATTGAAAATTTAAACAAGATATATTTATGTATATGTCGCAGGGAAATGATTAAATTAGGGATTTCAATTCACACAAGATGTTAAAATAAGAACTCTGTAAGGTGATTTCCCTAAGGGAAGTAAGTGTTTTCATCAAATTTCTAACCTGTTTCAGTGAAATGATGAAATAATATTGTCAAGAGTTTAAAGGTGTTCATTTAGTAAATATGGTGCATTATTAAAAGTAGAGTAATTAATACGACAATAATCAATGAATTACAAATAATTTATTCGAAATTAATTTACAAAATAATTAGATAATAAAGCTGGTATTTTTTTTTAAGTATATTTGTAGTAGAATTTCAAACTTTTTAAAATTATACATTAATGTAGTACTTCAAAAATATCCTGCTTTATTTGTAACACCTTTTTTTCAGTTACTCTATTTCCCTTTTTACCATCAAAAAGCTTTTTTTATCTATAAAGAATACGTGGTTCAATTCGCTGTTTTTTTTTGTGTTTTTTTTTCATTTTTCAATTTAAGTTTTATCCCGTTTCTAATTTTCAGCCATGCAAAAGTGATATATCAATCGAAAGATAATAATGCAAAGAATATAACTAAATAAAACTGAGAAATAATATTTATAAGGTGACCAACCGTCCTCCTTTTATAGGTTCTGTCCTTCCTCGAAAAGTGTCCTCCTTTTCAATATTTTAAAACTGATCTGTTAATCTCTGTATTAAAGATGAACCAAATATGTTTCCAATATGTCGAAGAATAGTCTAAAACAAATCACAGGAAATAATTGTTTTCAATGGTGTTTTTTGACCATCAGAAGTAAATCGGGCAGATATAGAAAAATGTGTTGATTTTTTATCAAAAGAAATGCCTGATATATATTAAAATCGTTGACAATGGTCTGTTTGCACCAACATCAACATGCTGAAATTGATAAAAGATGGGTAGAAATACTTAACAATTTCAAAAATGAGTACATTCCATATAAAAATTTAGTTATTCTTTTTGAATTTACGTTGTGCTGCCCTGAAACTAATGCACCAGTTGAAAGTCTTTTCAGTTGGTAATTTTGCGACAAGTGAGAAATCAAGATTGAATGTTGATATTTTAGCTGCAGTACTTACGATAAAGCTGAAGAATATTTTTTGCTGCGAAATTTCCAATATTTATTAGCAAATAATATATTGATAAACAAAAAAAATTCATTCAATGAGAAAATACTTGTTTAAGTAAATAATTAAAAGGAATGCAAGCATAATTAACATATTTTTGTTTGAATTAATAAAATGTTTCATATATTTACATTGTAGAATTTTTTTTTAATTTTTCATCAATTTTTTCAATATAAAAAAAACTGGTCACCTTAATATTTAGGTCATTTTGTTTTAGTTCGTCCCGTCAGAAGCCTGGCGCTGCCTGGCATGGACAGGAACGGGGGTTAAAAGGGAGTGGTAATAAGCGAAAACAGAGCTCTACAAATGCTGACTTGTTCATTTCATCATTTCACTAAAACAGTTTGGGGATTTGATCAAATCACTTACTTACATCAGGGAAATGACCTCAAAAAGACGTTATTTTAACATCTTGCGTGAATTGATCATCTCCCTTAGGAATTTCGTGAAATCCCTAATTTCAGTGTTTTCCTGCGACATATATATAAGGAGAATGTGAACTAATAGTAGAATTGAAAAATACGAGTTATAAGAGAACCTTTTAAGGAAAAGCGGTACTCTCACGATGATAAACTTTAACTCTAACTCTATTATCGAAGTTTACTGTGAAATAACATGCAATGTTTTTAAATCATATACAAAATGTTTTTGTAAAATATTTCAAATTTCTATGATTCACCAAAAACTGCCGCAATTTTTTCTTATCCATTTTACCTGGTTCTTGCTATTTAAAATTTTTAAAAAGTTTTCATAAAAAAATTTCTGTTAACATTTAAGCCTAAAATAAAGAAATTAGCTCGAATATTTTTTTTAGTTCCATTAATCGCAGATAAAATAAAAATTAAAATGCAGTTAGACTAAAATCTACTATAAAAAATTTTCAGTTTGCGAAATTGTTTCATAAATACTTAGAATAATGAAACATCCGTTTTTGATTTTTTTAATTACATAAAACAAAGTTTTAAGAATCTGTGTAGCTTTTAATATAAAGAAAAATATTTTAAGAAAAATGAATGAAATAAAAATAAATGATCATTCAAAAGCTTTAAATTTCTAGACCCTCCCAAAACACACTAAGTGACTGAAAAATAGTTTGTTTGAACGTGTTTTGCTGCTATTTGTGGAAAGCATATTTTTATCATAAAAATTACTTTTCCCATAAATTTAGCTTTGTCTCCTATCTCAGTGGGGAAAAAAATGACGAGAATGAGAATTATACGATAAATAAATATTCTTTTCTAAAATGTGTGAAGCCTTGAACACAATTCAAAATTATTGAAGCAATAAAAATTTTTATGTTCTGCTTGCCATACATATACCTCACGCATCTCATCACTGAAAATGTTTTAAACCTTCTAAAAACAAAACTCCATAAAAATAACGACAAGGAAAATCAACGCGTTATTTATTACGTTACTTTTATTGTCTCTGGCATAAGAACTGTACGAAAACTTAACTATTCATTAAAACTACCTCCCTTAATGAACATCGAATAATTATGACGAGGGAAAAAAAGAACGAAGAAAAAAAGAACAACTCATCAACTCAGCCAAGGATAGGATTTAACGACTCTTTTCTCGTAGTTTTAATGCTCTCCATCCTCAACCCCAAAAAAATGCAACAAAGCGCAAAGAGATTTTAACAGCCATTCCTCTAAACTTTGATTAATTAGTTGGGACGGAATTTGGCGGAGGAGCGGGAGCAATTAGTGCCGAAGGATTAACGGTCGCCAAAGCGCGCCAATCACATTCCAGAGTAAAAACCTCCTCGAGTTATCGAAAGGTTGAGTAATTTTGCGGAAGTTCTGAAATCGGAAATTCATTTAGAAACCTATTTTAGGTGAGTTCCCTGAGACACATTTTGGCAGTCTATGATTAACTTATCGGTTGAGTTGAACGGTGAAAGGTTTCCGGTGGGAAGGAATTGTTGCTTAGAAAGGGGATCCTTCAATGCAGGACATGATGAAAACTGGTTTTTAGTGTTGGGGAATCTTATAAAGAGAAAGGTTCGTGAAAAATGCCTTGTCTTATAATATTAATTTCCTCTGTTCTGTGGTTTATCTCTATTTCGTATTAAAACAGAAACCTTAGTTTAGATTTAAAGAAAGACATATTTTAATGAAAATTTTTTGTTTTAATAAACCTTAAAGTGTGTGCGTGCGTGAGTGAAGTAATTCACTCAAATACATTCGCTTGGCAGTTTTAGTTTAACCTCTATTTTAAATGCAAAGATTTATGATAGAGGAGTTATTGTTGTTTCTTATCCCAGATGGTGTAGCTGTGAGCTACACCATATCCATAAAACCAAAAATCTCTGAGAAATCCAGAAATAAAATAGACTTTCTTAAAACGTCGTCAAGCGTAAAACTCAAACAATTAAGAATATGACTGGGGACGCCTATGACACTCTGGAAGGACTTTCTAGCCCTGTTTAGAAGTAAGAGGTGGCCGCGGTAGCGTAGTGGTCAAGGTATCGAATCGTGGCCGGCTTGTCCCGAGTTCGAGCCCAGTGCCACTAAAGACCCACCGTGTAGGGGAACGATGCACGTTAAAACTGTCGAGAGCTCAAATGTCCTCCCATTGGTATGGTGTGGTAATTAAGAGAGTGGGTGCCAGCTCAGATGGTGGCC
>BMAV01019226.1:63593-126470 GCA_019973955.1 Trichonephila inaurata madagascariensis
TCAAAAGCTGTCGTAGCACAAACCACTCATCAAAAGCTGTCGTAGCATGAACCTCGTATGGGAAAACTGTCGTAACACAAACCACTCATTGAAAGCTGTAGAAACACAAACCATTTATTGAAAACTATCGTAGCATGAACCTCTCATGGCAAAGCTGTCTTAGAGCAAGCCATTGTCTACGAAAGTTGTCGTAGCATGTACCAATTATGGAAAAACTGTCATATATTGCAGTTCAGTTCAGTACAATGATACCACTGTAAAAGGGGAGACTTGGCCAACTCCTTATGCTCCTATAGAATTTGGATTAGTTTTTTTATATATATTGCACCAACGAATAAACGTTGGATACTTACAAGTTATAGTCAAGTAAATACACATATTGACGAGTGAGTGAATATTAACGTTGCACTATTCAACTATTCGACATATATTGGCGAATTAGCATCCTAAGGACCTTAATTTCGTATACTTAAGCAGAAAATAATGTGTTTAAAAGTAACCCGAAAAATATGATCACTTGGCACAACAAATCATAAATCTAGATTTTTTTTATCAATAAATGATATGTTAGTAATGCTTTAATTCTATTTGTTGTCACTTTTTAAAAATATTTCTCTTCTAAACGTGTGTATTTCAATTTATTCCTTTTTCAAAAAATTTCGAACTTTATTTTGCATTAGATCATTGAACAATGAGGCTTAATTTAATTTAGTTATACTCTATCTCTTCCGATACATTCATATTATACCGTCGATCAATTTGTCCAATAAAAAGATGTCGCCAAATACCACGATATGTAGGCAATAGTGGAAACGCTTTCCTACGCATGGCATGTACTAACACAGCAGTCCAGTTCGCCAATACATTGTCGACGCTTGGCGACGTCTTTTGATTTGGCGAAATTGGTTAACGGGTATGATACTTAAGTACCTCTTTTTCTTGTATTCACATAAAGAACACTTACAGTTTGATATAAATTATCGTGCATAATTTAGCATGTATATAATTTATCATATTTTACTGAATTTACTAATATCTGAAAAAAATTTTGGAAGTTTTATAAATATCTAGAGACCCGCAAATATGAATTATTAAAATAGACGGAACTTTTCCTTTTTATCGACGCAGGCGATAAAGTCGCCAAAAATGATACAACCGAGGCTAAACGGAATATTCCCACTAGTAAATTTTCACCATCACAATTTAAAAACAAGTCACAGTTTTTTCTTATTAGTAACATATTTGTTTTCATAATACATTACATAAAACCAATGAGAACTAACATTTATTGACATTTTTTATGTGTATATTGTGTTGTCGCCAATAAAGCCTGCTTGGTGAGATTTGAACCGGCGAAACGGAGAAATATTAAATAGACACAAAAATATTTTCAGTAATCGGTATAAAAATATAATTCCAGAGAAACCTTCTTTTATTTTCTACTCCTTCAGATGCGCTTTATTGCATTCAAATCTATACAACTTGTCTTAATATTGGAGGAAAAAAGAACTTTCACAGAATGTTTTCAGGAATTCAATACACTTGTCAAAGACCTATAGATGGTAGTCTTAAGTTCGTCACTTTTCTGGAAATATATAACTTTTAGGATTTACTTATCTCCTTTCTAGAACTTCTAGGAATTATTTTTAAAATTTTTCTCAAAGACCATTTATTATTCTTTCCGTAAATGAAAGACATTACTTGAGAAAGTCGACCAAGATAATTACATTTTCTCTATAATTTAGAATATTGGCTCATATAACTTTTCAATATCAACTTTCCTTAGTAAAAAGAGATACAATTAATGCAAAAAAGATTTAGTTTCAGAAAATTAAATAAATTGCACTTTTCTCAAGATCTAATATGATTATCGTCTGAATCATGGCTTCCATGTTAGAATTTTTCGTGGTTGCAAAATTGTCTGTTCTCAGAAGTGTTCTATATTGACAGTTTACAAAGAAATTTCTATCAAAGAGAGTTTACTATAATTTTCCTTACACTCCAAAGGAACTTATTTTGGTGTACTTATGTACTATCGCACAGTAATCCCAACGTTCAAAATAACTCGCCAAGTTGGCAACCCCGAATTCGCATGTGTCGTACGAGCTGAATTGTCAACCAGGTGCTTCGTTTCCTTTTATGTCGCCAATATGGTTGCGATAATACGTAAGTACCCTTATTTTCCTGTACTACTCTTAATGTCATTAATGATCATTAATTAACGAGAGTATGAGTTATATTCTCAAAATTCATAATGAAAAACAAAATAAAAATTCATCTGCATCAAATGAAACGCATACAAGCGTTGCCATTTTACCAATATAAATTTAGAATAAAAACGATTGTTAAACGTATACCGATTTCACACACACACTACCAAACTTAAAAATTATCATATCTTTCGAACAATAATTTTAGCCTAGAAAATCTTCAATTTTTATTGCGTGATCAATAAATAAAATTAAATCTAGATAATAAAAAAAATTTGACTGGTTCTTTCTTCTTTCTTATACATTTTGAAGCATAACTGCATACTAGCAAAAAACCATAATCAGAGTTCCATAGCAAGTGTATTTTCGAACCTTTAACAAATAATAGGGTCAAAATAACTATGTCAAAAACCACAAGAGAGAAGAAAATATCTACTAAAAGCATCTTTTGGGAAAATACCAAAAATATTTTTATTCCGTTCAAAATTTAATTAAGAAAAACGCGCTATTTAAAAAAGAAATAGACTATTATTAAATATTCATTATTTAAAAATTAAGTGTAGTTACATAAATAGTACAGAAATGTAAGCACTAGAAATGTTAATTTTTTTTTTTTTTTTTTTTGGTACTCCTGGGATTAGTTTATTTAATTCGAATGATTCTCATCTCTGCCAGATTATTCTAATGATCTTTATTCATTCATAATCTTTTCCCCTCGAGTTGCTAAAAAGCTATTTCATTGAATACGTTATGTATGACGCCCACATAATGTATTCCACGGATGTGAGAGAATCATTACTACATACATCAATGGGTCAGCTGAACCTTTAAAATGGCAAAATAAGGGTGATGGAAGAAAATTTCAGAGGGAATATCTATATATTAAATTTGAATAATGAAACAACACAATTTTTATATTAAAAAGATTAAATCTAAAACTACTTTCCTAAAATTTAAATTTTAGATATTAGTAGGATAAATACAGTAAT
The DNA here is from genome assembly GCA_019973955.1 of Trichonephila inaurata madagascariensis. Classification (NCBI taxonomy): domain Eukaryota; kingdom Metazoa; phylum Arthropoda; class Arachnida; order Araneae; family Nephilidae; genus Trichonephila; species Trichonephila inaurata. The sequence continues at coordinate 66,793 of BMAV01019226.1, forward strand.
TCACGAATTATAAATACATTTAAATAATGACAAAATTTTATTTTTGTTTTCAATATCGTTAGAGTAGCAAAATTGTCATTAAAAATATTAATAAATCAAAAACGTCATTACGGAGTCATTTACGGGGTGGCGTAAATCCACCTAAGCTAAAAGCAAACTCCTGTGTAGGCTTAGAACTAAAAAACGATCAAAAAATTATAACCAAACGATATTTTTTCGCTTAAGAATTCTTTCCAGAAAAAATATATTTTAAGGAGCATTATTTATTTTCCCATCTCTCTCTCTCACACACACACACATCTTATCTTTTTTATTTTCATTTGAATTCGACTTCACGTGGAAAACCCAGGGTTGGAACTAAACTTATTCAGTCATTACAACAAATGGCGCCCCAAAAACAATTCTCCGGAAAAATAGAGTTGTGACTCAAAAGGATTAGATTTTTTTTCCTCCTCTGAAAAAGTTAAAATGATGAGCCGACTGAGTGCATAAGTGTTTATTAACGTCTTATATAAAGCTGCACAAGGTCAATTTGCAACGGACCTCGTAATTTTGAACCTCGGCCTAGTGACAAGGACGATACCTGAGCTGGCTCTTCCGTCGCCAAACTACCACACTACGCCAACAGGAGGTCGTTGGATCTCGGCAGATTTAACGTGCATCGGTGCCTCTACACAGCGGGTCTTCAACAGCATTTTGGTTTAAACTCCTGACATGCCGACCATGACCAGTAATCTACCACCACCACTACCATGAAAGAAAGGAAATCCCTCTAAGTTAAGAAGAAAATATATTCAACTTTTTTTTTAAGCAACGTGACAAAAAAATAGCGGGGGTTTTTCTTAACTTGTATTAGAGTAGTATTTTAATCGTGTAAAAAAAATACATTTTGTTTAAAATAAATAAAGTTTAAGTCAAAAAGTTTAAGTAAAATAGTTTTCTATTTGATTTTTCCTAAATAACCCTAAACTATCTTAAATTTAAACATTCCCCTTTAAATAAGAGAGAAATGCTTAATGTCAAACCCTTCACAAAAATTAAATCTGTCGCGAGGAGTCTTAAGGTCCTGGTGCCAGTTGGAATAAAAATAAAAATTAAAATAAATACCATTGACTCTTTTGGAATCACTTGCTATTGATCCGTAAAAATTAAAAACAAAAAGTCAAGTTCATTTCCCCCTGCACCAGTACAAAGTGCTGAAAACTACGACACAAAACCTCATTACCACAGTCTCCGGACGACAGCTCGGACATGTAATTTCACGGAACAATTCCATTTTTAGTACCCAAATCCATCTCCGGACTTACGAAAGCGTTCCTATTAAAATGGGATTTGAAGAAATAATTGCAAATCTCGGATTTCGATGTCTGACCAATCACCTTCTTCGTTTCTACTTCAAGGAGCCCAGAGAGCGGATACCGTATAGATATTAATGATTAAAATTCGAAAGGCTGGATTCTCCTTACAGAGGATTAAGCCTAACTTAATTGTATTTCATTCGAAACCTGGTCGGTAATTGGGTGCTTACTTATTCTTCTGTCTGCAGTTTGTACAAGGGATGACTCTCGTACGACTTCTAAATAATTAATGGCACAGAATGTTAATTCATTTTAAGTATGTACTAGAAAAATGCTAGAAGAATATCAGATCTACGTAGGTTTAATCCTTTCTATTTGTATTCGAACAATGATTGTGTAGCTGCGGTAACCTAGTGGTTATGGTTTCGAACTCGTGGCTGGAGTGTCGCAGGTTCAAATCCTAGCGTCATTGAACACCTAGAGTGTAGAAAGGGCTGAAGCCCGTTAAATCTGTCGAGACTCAAAGTCCTCCCGTTGACATGGTGAGGTAGTACGGAGAGGGGAGGTGTCTGGTCAGGTGTCGTCTTCTTCACTTAACTGAGTTTTAAAACTACTAGGTTTGTCGTCAGTAACCCTAATGTTGCTTTTATAGTGTGATATCAATATAAATAGAACAATGATTGTGTGTGGGTTATGTTGTGGTTTTTTTTTTTTTTTTGTTTTTTTTTTTGTTATTTTTAGATAACCAGCTTCCAATTTTTTAAGTTTGCTCTATATAGTTAAGAAATTTTTCCAAATATTGATAAAATATAACAAGTAATATTAAAAAAAAAAATTAAGTCAATTGCTACTCAGATGAACAAACACAAATTTTATTTTAGCTACTTTTTATTAAATAGTTACAATTAACATAAATATGTATATACATAGGACAGAATCACAACATTAAGTGGTCATTCATTTTTATTCATTATCATTAAAGTATCGTATTGTCATTCAAAACAATCGTGTCTATAAAATTTCAGTTCAACTGAATGCTTTGAAACGTGAGAAAAAAAAACCTTTTACAGTTTTGTTACAAGTCGCCAAAAGGGTCACTAAGTCGCCAACGTAGCTGTATTTATAATTGTTTGAATAATTAGTTTTAATAAATTAATTTTTATTAATTATAATTAAATTACTATATTGTCATCCCAAATAATCATGTATATAAAATTTCAGCTCAATAGAGCGCTTTAAAATGTATTTTATTAACGATTGAAAATTCCACCAAGATAAATAAATATAGAGAGAGTGAGCTAGTAGTAGGAATTGAATAATATCTTGTGAAAATGATCCCCTTGTCGCCAGCTGGCGATACTTCCCTCGAGTATCGCGTACTGCAGACTAATTTTCTGCGGAAATAAAATAAGGTGCCATCACAAGTGTCGTCCTCATCTTTTGACCGAGGTTCAGAATTCTGAGGCTCATCGCCAATAGTTAAATTTCCTCGGCCTCATCTCTAACGCATGCGTAGTATTTGAAGGAATATTAACGTCGCACTGTTCAACTACTCGACGGCTTCTGGCGACAGACCTTGTAATTTTTTTAACCATGGTCAAGTGACGTGGACGACACCTGTGAGTTGGCACCCCCCTCTCCTAACTACCATACCAACGGGAGGACGTTTCAGCTCTCGACAGATTCAACATGCATCGCTGCCCTACACGGTGGGTCTTTAGTGGTACCTATCATGATCCGATTCTTTGACCACTGGGCTACCGCAGCCCTCTACACGGTGGGTTTTCAGCGGTACTACGTTCGAACCACGCATTGCGTAAGTGAGAGTGAGTTATATTAACGTTGCACTATAAAGCAACACAAAGGCAATCGATGACGAACCTCGTAATTTTGAATCTCGGTCAAGTTAATATTCGAACGCCCACGCCACAAAGGGAAGGCATTAAGCCTCGACAGATTTAACGTGCATCAGCCCCTTTACATAGCGGATCTTCAGCGACACTAGGGCTCGAACTCATGGTAAGCTGACCACGAGTCTGTGACTATAACCACTTGGCTATCGTAAGTGCGTTTGCTAGCATCTGACAAGGTATGGAGCATTATCTCATCTTCATATCCGTAATCTAAACAATGGCGTATTTCTATCAGTGGAAGTAGGGGTTGTTGCTTCTTATTCTAGAACGATCCGACATAGGTTAGATCAGCTCCAGAAGGCTGTTGACCACCGAAGAATTTATAATAATAAGGGGATCGGATGTTAAATCCCCCTTAGAAAATCCGATGCATCTCAGAATGTGATCCGGTGAAGCTGGATGGTTGAGGCATTTCTTACAAGTGGGGTGGATTTTTCTGCCAATATCACAGAAAAAACATTTCAGGTGGCCACTTGTCAGTCTAGTCAGAGCAGTCTGGGAGCCACGGTCACATCTGATTCCCAGCATCCAGGGCATGTTCCTGAGTACCACTGTGGTGTGAAGGTGGAGTACGCCATATTAAATTTAGTTTAGATCTTACACAGGGACGTCTTAAGACTTCTTGAGATCCTGGGCCTCTACACAAAAGTAGACCCTGGGCCCTTACACAAATGTAAGCCCCCACCCATGACCCTTAAAAGTAGACAGTACATAGCATGCGTTGTCAAATACTCGTAGAAACAATAACCCGAAGCAAATAAATGAGCATGACTAACAATGGCACAAACCGGCTCAAACGACAGACGCTTTTTGGCTGAATGAGTAATGATGGTTTATGGTGGTAGGTCTAGGCCTATGCATGGACGATGGTCATTACATGTTGCTAGTTGACATATTGTCCAAATTTCCCAGCTTTTTGGAGAACTGAACCGAGAAAAAACATTTGACCGTTGAAATTATATGAATCATGATCTTATTAAGGCTGAGTCGAGAACGATATTGAGGCCCTGGGCCCGTGCCCAGTTGGCCCATGCCTTAAGATGTTCCTGATCTTGTATTAGAGTACAGTTCCTGATAAGTGAGTGAAGTGCCAGTAGCAGTGTCATTCTCACCACCCTCTTCGGCCAATCTATCAGCGATCTCATTACTTCCAATGTTAACGTGTAATGCTATCCATTGTGTGTGTGTGTGCGCGTGAAGGTGTACATCGTGGGTCTGAGATATCTTCCTTAGTTTGACTAGAATAGAAACCCTGGTTTCACAAGGATTTAGTACAGATTTTGTAGGATGGTAGATTTAGTTTCCCTGTTGATGAAAATATTTGGTTATAGGGGCCACTGCTGAATAATTTTTTTAGATATTTGCAATTGAAGATGCAATTCACTCGTTAAATTCAGTTCCGTAGCAAACGATTACGTGTAATGGGTTTAGCGTACCAGCAACGGATCGGTGTTCCTCGTCTTTACGAACCGGGTTCGAGTCCGTGGAGGGCGAATAACTTATTATTTTATCTCCATTTTTACATATAAAGGTACATGATGGAGTTAAATAAATTGGAAATGAAATGTCTTTAATGACTAGAAACCTTATAAGGGTTTTATTTGTTATCATTCGTATATAGAAAAGTATTTATCACAAAACAATAAAAGCATTTCGCAAAAGGAACAAGAGAAGCCCTTTAACTGCTAGTTAATCGAGCCTGGAAACAATAAATTGTGTAAATAATAATTGTGTGTGAAACAATATATGTATAAAAACAATATTGTATAAAAATAAACATAAAATTTTTTTAAAAAAGTTATTCACCCTCCTCAGACTCAAACCCGGCTCCTAACGACGAGAAACACCAATCCTTTGCTGCTATGCCAAATCCACTACGCGTAATAGTTTGCTACAGAACCGAATTTAACGAGTGAATTGCATGCATCTCTTCAATTGCAAATATCTAAAAGAATATTGAGTAGTGGTCCCCTATATACAACCATATATCTTCATCAACAGCAGGGGCGTAGCTACCGCCGTATCAATGGTATGGGCCCCCCAACATACAGGGGCCCCGAAATGTGTAAGCAAAAAAATCACAAAATATTGAGGGGCCCCAAAAAAAGAGCATTGAAGGAATTTTGATACGGGGCCCACTGAGGAGTAGCTACACCAGTGATCAACAAGGAAACTAAATCTATCATCCTACAAAATTTGTACTAAATCCGGGACCCTAAGACCTTGTACTCTCCTTGTAAGATGTTGTAGAGCACTGCGGCTGTTCACAATAAAATCCATAGTTCCACCAAATCACAGTCATAGGACATGATAGTATGAAGCCCTACATTAATCGCAAGGTATGCAAGGGTAACTGATTCATCCAAGTACTGAACTGCTTAAGGATGTGGGATAGCTCTTCATCCCAATTTATTGTTTTAATGTTACTGGAGTAGTGAAGAGCTTCTCTATATACCGTCAAAAATCTTTTTCCGAGTTACATATATAATTTTTCCGTTTTGTAAACGGTGCATTTATATTTAAAAATGTATCTTACATTTAAAGTGGGTTTTTCTAAATCCCACATGGACCTTAATACTGGTACAACTCTTTCGGTTTCTTTTTTTTTATCTCGTCGATAATAGCTACAGGCATATTTGATCGACATCTTAAATTGGAGCAATGTTGTGTTAGTAAATTGATTTGAATTGGTGAACGTAATGTGTGTGTCCATATCCTTTACCATTCATCCCTAAACTACAGTATTGTTATGAATTTTGTGTAAATAGTGTAAATGATTTGTATTTGGGTGTTTAATGCATTTATATTACTCTATGTTATATTTATTTCGTGTTAAAAATGTACTATTCACAAGCAAATCCGCTCCTTTCGTTATAATGGCGATTCAATGAGAAAGCGAAATCTTGGTGGTAGAGCCAAGTTGGCATCATTTTTGGCGTCATTGGCGACCATTTTGGCGAGTTCGGAACCCTCTAGAATCTTCTAGAGAAAGTAGTAGATCTCTCCACTAGTCTCACGTTCAATGACATGAGCGTTTATATTTCTGGAAGTTTCTGCCGCGCCTATAAAGTGGAGGGCCAGGCGCAAACGATCAGTCTTGATTAAACCAGCGAGTAGTGAGAATTGTTTTGACTAGCGATTAGCTCGGCTGTGCTTGTGAATAATCTTTTACATACGTGTATTTTTAAACAATGGTGATTGTGTTTGATTGCTGTTGAAGGTGTGAAGACCTTCGAAGATTTACTCTGTGAATACTGCTGCTGTGAATCCTGTATTTAAAGGATTGGATTTTTGTTAATAAATTCGCATCGCTCTTGAAGAACTGTTTATTTTCTTTGTGATTGTTTTGCATAAAATCTCCAAACCCTCGGGTCTACGTAACAGAGTATTTATTTGAATGCAATCAACTACATCCGAAAGAACAAAAACAACGAAGGTATCACTGTAATTGAATTTCACACTATATTTCTTAAGAGAACTGAAAAACCCACCCCCGGGAATAAGTAAGGTATCCGAACACGTTGAAATGACCAAATTCTGTCAAAAGACATTTTTTGTTTATTTTATTAAATAGTTATCTTTTGACTTTACAAACATACTACACTACCCTAGAGGCCAAGTTACACAATCCATTTTATAAAATTATAAAAACCGGAAGTGGGTTTTTAATCTATCACACACAGAAGTGGAGATTTAAACTGTTCAAAATCTATCACGGTGTGAGTCTGATAACTAAAAATGTTATAAATGTACTTCTATAAAAGTTTTCGAACCTCTGATACTTATATTATTTTTTTTAGAGAATGCACTAAAATATTTCTTACTGGATGAATATTTGTTGAGTTATGGACTGTTATTTATAAATAATGGTCTTGTAAAGAATGTTACATTTCTTACAATATTTTCTCGATCAGCTCTAAATTTTTTAAATTTTAACAAAACATTAAAATTTTAATTGATTTTCACAAGATAAATGCACCTTATTTGTTTTAGTGATACTTTTACTGACATAAGTTTATTACTTTTTTCTGGAATTGCTTTGAAGTTTTTCTAAACATTCCCAAATTTTCACTTATTGCAATTTTTGGAAAATTTAGACAATTTTTTTTAAAATATTGTTAGTTAAATATTGGTACTTATCGGTGTTAATTCCTAAAAAAGCATTTATAATATTTTAATGCATTTTTTTTTTAAAAAAAAAGTACTCCGAACGTGTTTGGGTACCTTAAAAGTAGACAAAAATGTTTTCAGAAATCGGAGGATGCACTTGATTGCATTCAAATGGATGCACCAGATAGGATTTGCGGTGGCAAACAGAATTCCCGTAATTCACGAATACAAAATTATTACTATTCAAATCATAGGTGAGATTCTTATTACTTGAAGTATTAGAAGGAACTTCTCATCACGCATGTTTTTAGATCGTCCCGCAATTTTACGCGCTCTAACTCTCCTTGGAGAATTCCCTTCCTTCAAGCATCCGAGACTCAATTCGAACACCGCAGAGATCGCAGCCTGCGTGCTGTCAACTCGCTGTTTTCTTTGATTTCCCATGGACATGCCACCACCATTAGAAGGTAATGTATTAAATTTTACAAGTAATGATTGTATATGAAGAATCCCCATGTAGACACATTTTGAAAAGTTACAATTAAAACATTTTTTTTAATAATTGCATTTAATTATTTCTATCTCATGCTACTACACGTTTCACCTATCTTCCAATTTATTCCGAACTTGGAGGATGGTAGATGAGAGATTTCATTGTTAATTCACGAACAAAACATTTTTTTTTAAATAAACAGGTAAAACACTTCTTACCTGTCTTCTTACAAAAGGAACCAGCGGTGAGTATATGTACTGCTCTTCATTTGGGGGGGGGGGCTTTTTATATATATAATTAAGATAATATTTTATATCTTAAGTAAATCCTGTTTAAACATACGTGTATATATGCAGAGGAGGCTTTAGTTGGATTACACGAGAATTCAGCGCGTTCTTACACACAAAACACGTCTTCCCAAAAAGTTTTTCGACACTATCAGTTTGCCAGATGGCGCGCTAATGGTTGAGATGCCATTGGATCTCAAGCAAGTAACATCTGTAGCAGTATCTATATAAGCCAGTAACAGCCAGCGGAAAGGGGTGATCCCTTTTGTCTAGTGGTCATGTTACTAGGCTTCGGTTCCATAGGTCGCGGGTTCTATCCACCGGATACTCATTGCCAGACTGGTGACCTTGGCTGAAAGGAAGAACACAAAACCTTCTGATTTGTCGTTGCGCCATCTACCTTCAAGAAGAGCAATAAAAAAGTCGTCAGATTCACTTGACAGCCGCAACAACTCACACGCTCGCCATAACAAAAATATGTCGTTTGTTCGCCTTATCCACCGACTCACACACTGGTAGGAGAGTACTGTAGTGGTAAGCCAATAAAAAACCGCCTCCGGACAGGGGTGATAACTTTTGTCTAGTGGTCATGTTATTAGGCTTCGGATTCATAGGTCATGGGTTCTGTCCTTCGGATATGCGCCACTTCACAAACATGGTCATGAACTTGTAGCCGCGTAGATGTCGAGTCGAGGGTTCGAGTCCTGGACAAATGAAGACCTACCGTGTAAAGGGGATAATGCACGTTAAATCTGCCGAAACTAAAAGTCCTCACATAAACGAGGAATTTTGGAGAGCGGAGTGCCATCTAATGTATCGTCCTCGTCACCTCAACACGGTTTAAAATGGGCCCAATTCATGAGACGGTCACATGATAATGACAAACACGTATTCTCCATTGAACACAAAATAGATAAACTAATTGTAAAAGTTGCTCTATTAGTAACACATTTCAAATTTTGTAATTGGGTAAAGATGTTTAAATGTTATGAAAAAAAAATTTCATGAAAAACATTTTTAAATTATTAAAAAAAAATAGTTTTATTTTAGGCATCGACTTTTAAATAAAATGCATTGTGTATATTATTTGTGTAATTATTGTTGATAATTTAAGAGAAAGTTACTGAAAAGAGAAAAAGTTGGCAACAAAAAAAGTGCCTGAACTGATTAGCTGGAAACATATAGCTTTTATCGTGTAACTAAGGCCAGGGCCGGCTCTAGCAGTTTTGCCGCCCCGGACAAAAATGGAAAAATGCCGCCCTTCTCTCTCTCTATATATATATATGTATGTATTATTTTAAATCTTAAAAAATTCAAAATAATTCGAAATTAAGGACGTAATTACTTGTTATTATTTCAAACGAAGGAAATGAAATAGAAGGAATCGTCTACTTAAGCAGTTCAATTTCTTGGAGAAATAGTCTACTAATGGTGGGGATCGCAAACGTTTGTTTTAATTTATAATAACTACACTCAAGACTAAAATCAAACATCTCCTGTGACTCTATCTACCAACACCTCTCATTACTCTTGTCCCCTTTTGGATTGCTGCAACCGGACATTGAAAGAGTGAAAGAATGTCCATTGTGACCTCACTTCTGGATGGGGAGAAAGTTACCAGTAAAAAAAAAAAAAAAAAGATGGGTAAACATATCAAATTTCATAATTTAACACATACTCCCACCTCGAACCCTTCAAGTTTCAATATAAAAGAAAACTGAAATTAAACATACAGAGTACAAAATAAATTAGATCAGTAGCGCACACAGGAATTTTTCAAGGGGTGGGGGGGTTCGGGGTTGAAAATTCACCATTCTTGTATCATGCTCCTTTTGATTTTGTCGATTTTCAGGAACAAAACACAGTAAATAACTAATTATTGAATAAATAATTAGCATTAATTAATAAAATTAATCATTAATAATAAATATATGTATGTATTATTTTACGTACTAAATTTACTAATACGTAAATACGTACTAATATACGTATCTAAATTTTACGTACTATATACATAGAATTATAATCAATAGGAAAAAAATCAAGGGCTTTGGGAGGTCCGGACCCCAGGAACCCCCCTTGTGTGCACCACTGAATAAGTTACGTTAAATGAAATTCCAAATTCACACCCAATAACATTTCAGAAAATATATCAAATTTTTTGTAACAAAAAAAATATTTTTTTCATATTTGATCCAAATGCCGCCCTTAAAATTTGCCGCCCCGGGCAGGGGTCCAGTTTGTCCGGCCCTAGAGCCGCCCCTGCTAAGGCGTCACATGAGTTTTTGAACTGATTGGCTAGAAACATGTGGTTGTCATTATCATGTGACTATGACGTCACATGAATTGAGCTCATTACAAGGTTCATCACCATTAGCCCTCGAGCAGCCTCGAAACGTAATTAAAATGTAAAAAAGAACAATAGTTGTGTGCCATGTTTCTATCCACATGGAATTTTTCTGATGGGTTCACTAACTGCAACTCTCGAATAATTTTGATGCGACAAAGATTTTTCCGATTCTGTAGCAGAATGCTTTAATTTTTAAAGCATGTAGATGAAATAAAAATTCACAACTCTCACTTTCAGAAAGTAATCTGCATTTTTATTCGATTTAACAGATTATGGAACTGATACCATTTATAAAAGATACCCAAATTTCATAAAAAAAAAAAAAAATGGCCCCCCCCTCCCCCCCTTATTTTTAAGCTTTTTCTTACTGGAAAACCTATAACCTATCGTTTGAGCCAAACAACCCTGACATCTCTCGTCGCCCATCCGGTATAGTGGTTAGCGAGGGTGATTGCTGTACAGTAGGGCCTTGGTTCGATTTCCAGAGAAGGCATGGGTGTTTGTAAATGTATAGTACCTTTGTGGCATGGGGATACTCTAAATAGCCGTCGAGCCGCAAGTCCTCTCGTGAAGTTGGTGAAAGGGGAAGTGAGGTTGGAGGCCCCTAACCACCCCTAGGATGTTCTCCCTCAAAATTGGAGTGGAACCGAGCCAAAATGTTGTCACCTGCATGGTGCTCAAAGCTACGGCTAACGACAGGCGTACATCTAGCCCTCAGCCGCGATGAATTTCGTGCGCCTCGATCTGACATCGTCAGACAGGTGGCATTAGTAACAACCCCAACAGACACATCTTTCAGAACTACACCACCACTCTAAGGGGAGGACTTTGAGCCTCGACAGATTTCATACGCAGAAGCCCCCCTACACGGTGGGTCTTCAGAAGCACTAAGGCTCGAACTCACAACACGCTAACCCCACGAATTTAAGACCATAACCACTAGGTTATCGCAGCCACGCGTGGTTAAGGTATCGGATCGTGGCAGGCTTTTTTGTCACTTCGAGCCCAGTACCACGTGTAGGGGAGCGATGCACGTTAAATCTGTCGAGAGCTCAAACGTCCTCCTGTTGGTGTGGTGTGGTAGTTAGGAGAGGGGGTACCAGCTCAGGTGTCGTCCACGTCACTTGACCATGGTTCAAAATTACGTAGTTCGTCGCCAAAAGCCCTCGTGCAGCTAGCTCAACAGTGCGACGTGAATATTCCCTCATTCACTATCGCAGCCACCTAGTGAGAACAGGAAATTTTTGTTACTAAATATTGTACAAATACTTTCTGCAATAACATTTTTGCAATCAAATTGAATGCTTAACAAGTATTGATAGCTCAATTCACAAGTATTTTAGCTTTTATTTTATGGGATACCTTTAAACACATGTTCAGGGGTAATTTGGATAACAAGGGAGAAAATTTGTTTCAAAGTGAATGATACAAGCAACAATAATGTGCAGTAAATCTAATAAATCAGAAAATATGGAAGAATTCTGAAAGATAAAAAAAAAAATTAAAATAAAAAACAGCACTAACGAAATAAAGAATTGCCAAGGAAATCTGTACAGTTAAAGAAAACTTCAAAATCTAAATAAAAAAATTCCAGATAAAGAAGCTAATGCAACTTAACTTTATTTTCTTCATCATTTTGTACCTATGGAAGGAATTCTAAATATATTGAACAGAAAGAGATTAAAAAATCAATGTATGGCAAAAGTAATACAATTATTTTGAACATCTAAAGCAAAACACACAGTAAACACAACAGCTTTAATGAAATTTTAAAAACATTCACCATATTTCAGTAAAAGTCTTCAGTAAAACGCTACTTTCAAACTTCTAAACATGTAAAATATGTACAATTCTTTTGGAATCTAAAACATTTGTAAAAACATTTCGCATAATACTGTATTTGTAAAATGCTTGATCTTGATTGGAAAAAATCACTTTCTTGAGACATGGACATCATTTGATACTCAAATAATAAATACCTTCTTTTCTTACAAGAAAATAAACCAGTAATTTTTCAGAAAAAAAAAACTAAAATAAAATATTCCTCAGATTAAATAATATGATACACACACAACCATGTAATCTTAAATTGTACTAACAAAAAATAAAAATATATAACACATACAGTTTCAAGCAAAATATAAATTTTGAAAACATAGCACAGACTGCACTGCCACATATGTATACTCTAAACTCAATAGATCTATTCTTATTAGATGTTTAATCCAGTCTTAGAAGAAATTAAGTACTTTTTTACAGCTCTCAAGAATTCATTCCATTCAACAATATGGAATTAACAAAGCTTTTGTATACAAAATTCATCCTTTTACGTATTAATTATTCTTACTGATCCATTCAACTATTCCTAAAATAAGAATGACAAAATATTATTATTAATAAGTACTAATGTAAGTAAGTATCAATGAAAAATAATTTTCAAAGTACATTCAAAAAGTTAAGTTACTTAAATTATTTATTACTAAACTCAATGGCACAATAGCCCATGAGGGCCAAGGCCTAATGTGCCTATCCCAGTTTACGTGACCTTAGGCGCTGGGATCCATGTGTAAATGTTTCAGTCAATTGGTCAGTCAGACGCAAAATTATTCATTAACTGAGCCAAAATCTTGAAGGGGTTGTCTTTTCATTCAGCTTAATCAAAATTTAAAAGAAATTACATTTTAAACAAAAATTTTATATGAACTTTCCTCTATGCATTGATATTTTGATATTTAAATTCGATAAATTCTTATCCAAAATTGTAAGAATTGAAAGCAAAAAGAAGCCTATATAATTAAAGTTATACAGTATAGTTGTGTATATTATGGAATAATAGATGTCTCTGAAGTATCAGCTGCTTTAGAAATAGAAGAAAATAATCAAAGTTTATTATAAATGTAATAAAGTGAATGATATTGTGAATAAAACAAATATTTTTACTTATAATTTATGATGCATTTCAAATATTATTTTATTAAATTTTTTTGAGAAAAGATTGGACCCAGAAATTAATGAGTTTGCAGACAACTATAATGTTTATGTTATCAAATGAGCTTAATTTGTAAAAGGACAACTTTGGAATGCAAAAGTTATAATAAAAACTATGCAACCATACAGGGATACAAATATTTTAAATTTCCGTTACTTAAGTATGCCAGAACTTTTAAAAAAAGGAAATGTTCACAACACTTGGTATGTAATAAAAAGCAAAACAGCATTAATAAGAAATCTTTAAAATATTCTTAATTATTATAAATAAGAATAGTCAACAATAAAAATGATGTTTAACTATAATTTTTAAGAGTTACATATATTCTGAGACTTCCTGAGAACGATTTTGATCATAAAACTAATCAATGTATTCGTCTTCAAAAGTTTACATAAATTTTAATATTTCAAAAAAAAAAATGTTATAAAGCTTATATTGCTTAAAATGTATCTACAAAAGTGTAAATATTAATTTACAATCCCCCATGCCAAAAAAAAATATTGCCCACTTTGAAAATAGTTAATTGACAGGAAAATTTTTGCTAAAGAAAATATTAACATTGCCCTAAATATTAATTAAAAATATAGAAAATTATAAATGTGGTATATTTTAACATTCCTTTTTTCTGATTTTCACAAAAAAGTTTATTTCCCAACATTCAAGTGCTAGAACTCCAACATATATATATATTAGATATAACAGATGCTAGAAAACTGAAAAAGAAACTAATGAGTATACAAGTACAAAGAAATTACATGTGCAGATAAACAAGTAAACTGAAAAAACAATTACCACTTTTTAAATTATATCAAATTTCTTTTACGTTAATTTAAATTTTTAAAATTAGCAGATGTTCAACCCTAGTTTTAAAAAGTGCTTTTATTGCGATTTTTCCTTATTCATAGCATTAAAATTTAAATCACATTATATTATGAGTATTTCCAATGGTAAAATTAAAGTAGATCTTTTTTAAAGAAAAAAAGTCAATAAAATACAAGTCAAAATCATTTGCCATTATTCTCTGAGCATATCACATCACATAATTGTACAATTAAATACATCATTGCAAATGTAAAACATTTACATATGTATGGCAGTGAGTGTACAATTATGAGTATTTTGCTCCAGTCAAAATTAAGGAGATCAAGGTAATTAAACTCTATATAATAAAATTATACAGCACCCAATAAACTGTTCAAATAAAATAAAATTTATTATAATTTTTCGACTAGTATTTTTTTTAAAAATAAAACTGGCATGACAATTGACTAGAATACTTCTTTACAACAAAAGTAACAACATTTGAAAAATAATAATAATCATATGTTGATTTAAAACATTGCATAAAATATTTTCATTTAAATCTTTCTACAAAATAGAGCCCTAAGCAGAATTATGATTCAACATTTTTTAAAAATTCATGCTTACCATAACAAAAAAGTATAACAAGATAATACTTAAAAAATAAACTTCAAGAATTTTATTTAATAATTATCGAAATGTAATACTGAAATCAAAGAATATTAAACTAATATTTTGAGTGTAGTTTCATCTTTGTTCATTTATCATTATGAATTAAATGACAAGTATGATACTGATAAAGAACAAAATATTTAAATGGCAAAAAAATTATTAATAATCAAATTTTATCAAATGAATTCTCTTTGAGAATGTATTTATAAGGTGTTCCTCAAAATCTTAATGAAATTATAAACAAAATTAAGATTTAATATAAGAAATAATCAAAACTAACATTTCTTTTCCCCTAAGTTAAAAATTAAGAGCATAAAATTGTTCATATGATATACTAATTATAAAACACACACAAAAAAATTCATATAAATCTTTTAATAATTCTGGTTAAATTATTAAAATAATTATCTACATTAGATGCATTGCTTATTATAATTGTATAAAAATAAATTTATTGCAAAATTCAAGCAATTTAAAAATTACTCTTTTTAAATAAAATAACTCAAAATACAGCCAGTTATAAATTTGATTCCATTCAATTTATAGACAACATTGAAACAAATCGGAAGCAATTCAAAGAAGAGCTGATTCTAAAATTGTTTTGTAATACATTACATGAACATAATTATCAATTCATCAAATATATACCATCAGTTTATCAATATCTGAAAACTCATTGATTATTTGCATACATATTTTCATTCAAATGTAAAAATACACATACTAACTGGTAATGAACTTGAAAATGGATAAGTGTGCATTTTTTTTTTTTATTTCGGTACATAATCATTTTTCTTTTTTCTCTTTAAAGTATTACTGATTCCAGATTGATGTTACACACAAAGGCATAACTTTTTTTTTTGAAGGAAGACATTAATCATATATAAGACAAGCGCTAGAGAAAAAATAGTATTAAATTTCTAGATATGTCGAATTTTAAGTAAAAATATTTTTTTCAAATATTTAAAAAGCTGTTTTTAAGTCACTGAAAAATACATATTTTACTGTAATGGGTATCTAGATGGCTTTTTTGAAAACTAACAAGCAAATTAATTTCTTGTGTTACATTTAAATACATGTATTTAAGGAATCAAATTTATTTTTTTTAATTAGCAGCCTTATTTCATTTTCAACATAGCAAATATATTCAATAAAAATCAGCAAATGCTTTTAAATAAAAAAACAGGAATAATTTCCTCAGTAATTGCTTCAGAACAAACACAAGTAAATGAGTTTCTGTGAACTTAAATAAGAATTCAAAAACAATTACAATAAATATTGCCTCCTATTTTATTCACTTAAACAAAAAAAATTAAAGCAAACCATTTCATTTTAATTCTCTATAATAGATAGGAAAACAAAACGGCAATTATAACTACGTTTTGCAAACAAAGCAAAATATATAAAATAAAAATGTGATAATGTGCATAACATAAACATAATAAAAATATAAAATTATACCTATATGAATCACTTTGAAAAAAAAAATATTTGGTAATGAATTCATTTGCATTATTTTCTTGGTTCTTTCAAGAAAATGCCCATATATTCTTCCACAGGATAAAAACTATTTCTACAACTTATTTATTAAACTTATTTACAACAAACTTATTTACTGCATTTAGTAGATGCAGAAAAAGCAATAAATTCATACACATCACCAAATACAAACTTTTTTTACATTCAAAAGAGCTTTAATAAAACCTAAGTAGCTGAGATATTTTCTTTTCTCTATTTATTTTGATTTTAAAACAAAAAAAAAAATTCCAAAGTTTTTTACTTTTAAAAAAATGCACAATTTTCAACCAAGTAATTAGATATAAAAATTGAATTTAAGAATTCATCTCAGCCACCTAGAATAAGCCTTTAGAGCAGAGGTCTTCAACATGGGTTCCACATAACCCTTATGGATCTCTGGAACTTTGATAAGGATCAAGGACTGCAAGTGATCCTTATTGCTTAAACAAAGCACCCATATTTTAATTTTAGTAAAAGATGGAATTCTCAGGGGCAGTTTGTTAGTAAAAATTAATATTTTACAGATAAAATACAATGTTAAATTTTGCATGCTTCAAACATGAATGGATAAATCAGAAGATTTGCCGATGAAGGAGAAGGAACAACTTATTGACATATCAACAGATTTGACATTAAAGTCTGAATTTGAGCAGGAACAGCTCCTAAATTTTAAGATGTAAATTTGCAGAATACACATAATTATAAACATTTTAATGCCACTCTGGACAATGTATTTAAGTTAAAAATATTTCTAAATGTTTGGAGCAACAAAAACAAAATATAAAAGCAAATTAACATAGAATATGAACTATGACTGCAGATAGATTCAATATACCAAGATTTCAATAGATTGTGCAAAAAAATGCAAACACATATCCCAGTTGTTAAACATAATGCAAAGGTAGATGACACCTGGAGTGTAAATAAATGAGTAAATTACATTAATATATTATATTAAAAAAATTTAATAAAAAATACAGTATTGTACAGTATGTTGATCTACTTAACATATTTTAAGATATATTCTTCAAAAGCTTGAATGGGGTCCACCAGAAACACCTTATAGTTTCAAGGATTCCATGATTCGAGAAAGTTTGACCACTGCTCTAGAGCATCACTTTTTAAAAAGAGTTCAACTACACAAAAATGAATCTTACTTAAACATATATATAAACATAATACAATAAATAAAACTCTTGTATAAATATATATAGCTATTTTTTTTTACTTCATTTAGGTTAACAAAATTATACAACAGTACTTTCATCAATAAGCTTCTCCCTATCTTCAGCTTTCTCAGTTGATGCAGTTTCAAGGCGTCCTTTATTTACAACAGGATTTTGTGAATACAAATATGTTGCATATAAAACTATTGCAATAGAGATCACAGTGTACCTGTCTATTGGAATACCAAATACAATCCAACACATAGTGGCAGTGAATATTAAATCTAAAGCACCAGCAAAAGTTTTTAAAATAGAATTCAAGTTCTTCAAAAAGACAGATGTAACTATTCCACAAGCTGAACCATTTATCATAACAGCAATGACAAGAGGTTTAAATACTGATTCTAAAGATTCTGTAGAAAATGCTGTACGTGCTTCACCATTTAATAATAAAACTATAAAATTACAAACAATGGAATCTAAATACATAAAAACATTTTGTAACATTAGATGCACATCAGCTCCTGCATCTTTTAATAAATATTCATTGTAGACCCCCGCAAAGCAAGAACAAAATACCTACAATGAAAAAGAAATGTCAGTATTGACAAATTTTAATTATACATTTATCTAAGCTTAGTTTTAAAAAAAAAGTAATACACAAAAAAATAAATACTTTATATAACCCCATTTTTTAAATCCTACTTTGTCACAGAATTCTATTTTAATTATTATCATAAAACTGTTGACACATGTTTTTATTATTACTATCATAAAAAAATATGAGCAAATACAGAATTTGTAATTTTGTCTTTCTCTCCCCACCCATTTCAGCTTTAATTATACCACTTTTTCGAAGACTATCAATATGAAAAGTTATGCTGTAATGGAATATACATATATTAAAATACAATAGTATCATGAATAGTCATCAGCATAAAAGAAGAAATCATTTTCAAAACAAATGTAAAGCAAAGATGTGTGATATAAAGTGTTCAAATACAAGTACTTCATTCCAAATTTTTGCTAAACATTTTAATGAAGAATTCCTACAAAAGAAGGGGGGATTGCATTCATTGCTTAAAACATTTAAAATTTAAAACATTTTGAAATAAATATATGCACTTATGTATTGACTCCCATGTTATTGAGTTATCACAAGGTTTAGATGCACAAACTAGAGATTACCTGCCCAAGATTTTATGAGCTTTAGCAACATTTTCTAGCATAAATAAAAGAATTGTTGAAATATTGCTAACTAATATGTAAGTAACAAATATCCTTTAGTGCAAACACACATATACCATTTGTTATAGAATATATTATTCGGTTCACCACAGCCAAAAAGCATCAATTTTAAATGCAAACAGTTTCAGTTATTAAGAAGAGTTAATTCACACCACAAACTAAATTAGTGTAGTCAAAATTTATTAAGATCTTGCAAATCTGAATAATTTTCACTTTGGGAAATTATCATATGCAAATTGTAAAACTAAGAAATGCATGTAACAACATTATAATTAATATCTTTTCTTTATTAAGCTAATGGCTATGGAATTTCATTTCATCCGATTTTCACTCCAGTTTTCAGAAGTAATATCCAAAATGTAGTATATTAGTTTAATTAAAATTAACATAGATATTTTAAAATTTATCATACTTTATTTTTCACTTCCATACTCATGTACAGAACATAAAGACTTGGTACTTTACTTGGAAAGCTGTATCTTACATTTTTTTAGTAATATAGTCATCATCATAATTTAATTTGTGTTTCATGCCTTAACTTGGTCCCTTTTTTCATACCCAAGTTCCTTACAAAGAACAATGGAATTGCAAGTAAGAATAGTAAGGTTTGTTATATTTCAACTTCAACAAAGATTTAATACTTTTGCCTAAACTTTTGAAAGAAGAGTTTTTGCTTCAATGAAGTTATAAATCAAGAAATATTTTTACATAATAAATTTACATCAAAACTTAATTATAAAATATTTTCCCCAAAATTTTATTTACAGAAGATTTTTTTACAGTATAAATAATATTTCAAAAAGAAATTATTTTGACTGGTTTATAAATCCAGAATGTTAAAATACTGAATGAAGTAATATATATATTGAAATTTCCGATGTGCATTATATGCTGAGTATAAAAATTATAACTTTAAAAAGAAAGAAAAGATGAGCATATAAAAACAAGATTTCTACATATGCATTTGGCCTGTTTTTAATTTTTTTTTTTTTTTTACCTTCTATCATCTATATATTCTACTGTTATTTTTAATTTTGTTTTGAATGGTTTATTGATGCATACATTTTAAGGCTGAACTAATGGTGTTGATGTACCTGGGACAGCTGCCATCTGTATGTTGCACTCAGTCAGTAATTTCTACATATTATTTATTAGCTGGGATCTGCACATTTTAAACTATAAGGCCTTTTGGATTCTTTAAAATAACTGGACACTTTTACCAGACATTTCTTATCCACAATTTTACACCATTTTTGTTCATCCATCCTTCTTGTGCACATGAATGAAAATATCTCTTTCAGGAAATTAGATTTCAGAGCATTGGTTTTCTTTTAAAAATAAGCATGTGTTTTAATTTTGTACTGTGCGCTGAACAAAAGTGCACTACGGTGAAGAGAGATATTTCAGGACCTGTTGCTTTCATGTGAACCATTTTCATCAAAAGATAAGAGCCTTGCATGTGTACATTTCAGTTTCTTCATCAAAAAAGGGTGCATGTTATATGGGGGATACACTAATAAATTAAAAAATGTAGTCTGAAAGTATAAGAGTGCATTATATGCCAAAATGTATGGAGAATATATATGTTATCATTAAAGTGTATAATTCAGTTATTTCATAGAATAACTAGGTATCTCACGAAATAACTAGACAAGTCAGTTAATGTATATAACTGATGAAAAATTTCATACTTTTCCTAGTTATTCTATGAAATAACTAATGATGGACTATTAAAGTGAAAAATACATAATTTCAAAGTTATTTTATAAATTAATTTATCATAAATAACTAAAAACTCTCAAAAAAATACATTTTATCCCTAAAGTGGATGATTAATTGATAAATAATAAGATAAAGCAGAAGATATTTTTGCTCGTATTGATAATATTAGTTACACAGAAAAGGAAAAAAAGAATATGCTTTGCATCTCTTACTGGCACAATGGGCTCAATTCATGAAATTGCATGATAAAAACAAACACGTGTTTTCCATTGAATTCAAAACAAGCATTAAACTAATTGTACTTGCTGTTCTATTTGTAAAACTTGATAAAATTTCAAATTTCATATTTGGGTAAAGATGTTTAAATGTTAGGAAAAATAAATTTCTACAAAAAGATTTTTTTTAAATTAAAAAAAATCATATTTTATGTTTATACTTTTAAATAAAATGCATTTTATATGCATATGTACTTTTTAAGAGAAAGTTTCTGCAAAGAGCAAAACTTGGCAACACCGGAGTGTGTGAACTGATTAGATGGAAACACTTGATAGTTATTGTCATGTGACTATAATGCTGCATGAGTTTTTTAATTGATTGGCTAGAATCATGTGGCTTTCACTATCATGTGACTATGATGTCACATGAATTGAACCCATTGACTTGTCTACTCCTTGAACTTCAAGGATATCATAATGCTGGAATAACCAATGTGGTTATGTGGTACTTTTCTCTGTGCTGTTAATAAATTTTTTCTCTGCAAAGTTAATAAATTTTCACAAGTACAGCACAGTTTTCCTTTGTCCCATGCTTATTATTAAAAGATTCAAATCTCTCTTGTATTAAATCTTTCTTATTTACAGATTCGTCTCCCATTCCTACAGAAGTCATTGCTTGAAAACAGGGAGCAAAAACATTTGTTAGTAATCCAAAATGTAAAACAATAAATTCTACGTTTGAAAGCAACAGAATGGAAGGTGCACACACACGTCATTGTAAAGCAGCTATAAGCAATTCAAAACTGACTAAAAGCAGCTAGAATCGGTTCAAAGAACTTTTGAGTGCTGTATTTCATACTTTAACGATCAAGTAATCATTATTCTATAAATTACCTAGTTAAATCATAGAATTCAATAATTTTATATGCTTTAACTTATTTGTCTGGCTGTTTCATGAAATATCTAATTATTTTATGAAATAACGAATTTCACATTTTAATGGTAACATATATATAATTTTACCATAAAATAATGTTGAAATGCAATTTTTGAGTATAAATCATTTAATCATAAAGGGAAAAAATAACAGTTACCTGCAATAATATGAGAAGAAAATAAAAGTACATGTGTGGAGTTGTGCTAGAAAGCTTTGTTCCATCATCCTGTGGAACATAGGGTGTGGTATGCAGTTGTTTCACTATACATCCTAAAGTCAGAAGAATCAAAGAAAACCACTGTTTTTTACTTAGCTGCTTCTTGAATAGCACCTAGATTAAAATAATGAGGCAATAAAAATTATTCAGCTGAAGAAAAATATGATTAAATCTTGCATGTAAATTACTTAAGACAGTGATTCTTAAACTTTCTATCGCTGTGGCTCCTCTTTATGTATCAGCCTGACATTGTGGTCCCCCAAGATTTTGAACATCCCTCCCTGATTCCCAACATGTTTAAAAGGTTCCTCAGAACTCTAAGATTGCTTCTACTACTTATTTTTGAAAATCTTATGTTGTAGTAATGGCTACATTGCTGCAAACAATAAAAAGCTGAATAATCTGGATTGAAATACATGTTCCAGTAGAGTTTTTTCACTGTGGGCAATTTAGTGATCTAGAGTAGGATGGCACATCTTTCAATTTTACCTCAAGGTCTTTCAGAGTATGTAAAAGTGAGTAACCTTAACATAAAGTGAGAGACATTTGTAGACCCCTTAGAAAGGCACTGGGGACCCCAGGGGTCTGCAGACCACAGTTTAAGAACTGCTGATTTAAAGCATTGAAAAAAAAGGTAATCTTTTTCCAAACCATTTTTTAAAAAGGAACATGTGTACTAGGTTATCTTTTGGTATTTTTTGTTGAATTGTGCCTTTTTTTTTTTACTCTCCTTACTTTTAAATCTTTTTTTTAATACAAGCAACAGAAACATCTCAAGTAAAAATTTATGGATATGCTCAACGTAATTATTCTTTTTTAAAAAGGAATTACTTTAGGGACTTAAATAAATCTTTATAAATTTAAAATTAATTTCAAAATTGCCAAATATTGAATAGATTATTACCACCTTATTTGCAGAGAAATGATGCTTAAGTAATAAATAAACTTAACATGGAATTGAATAAATTTTAATTTAATTAAACAAGAATACTTTTATGTGCATACAAATGAACATTAAGATAAGTTTTGGTCACACAATTCAACCTGTTATTTATTAAAATAATAATCTATAAAAAAAAATTATACAACCACAAGTACAAAAAGTACAGTGATCACAACTGTGTATTATTATCACTTAAACCATAATTATAAATTTAAACTACAAACAGAAAAATGGTAAAGACAATAATACAAAGAACATGTAAAATTTATGTATTTGAATATCACATAAAATTTTTAATTTCATATAATAAGGCTTTGAACATGTAAACAATTTATGTGTTTAAACCAGGGTATCGAACCATAATTTTTTCCATTCTGGTTCAATTAAAAATATATATATCGGTTCAGTTCTGGTTTTCGTTCAGTCAAAAATAATGGTTTTTGGTTCAGTTGCAAACAAATAATTTTATTTTATGTTTATTCTCATTTGTACTAAAAAAATTCCTTAATAAACAAGAAATGTAATTCTATCAAAATTTAGAAGACTTTCATCTTTCTTTAACTGGTACACTATGTGAATTGATAGAATTAACCAGCATGTCTGATATGAGCATTGAGCAGAAAATGGTGAACACTGGCATTTTATCTATTATCAAAATCACATTCGACAACTAGGTTCATGATTATGTCGATTATGTATATCCTCTTCACTTGACATTCATAAAGTGCACTTGGGTTTGCAATAATTATGTAAAATATATGCTTATTTAACATATGGAAAATTGCATCTAATTATTACTATATCTTTTAATGTGGTTTCACTGAGATTACTTCAGTTTTCTTGGAAAATAAATTTCAAACCTGAAAACGCTCTTTCAATGCTTACTCATGTACCTGGAGCTGCCAAAATTGCAATCTTACACAAGAGTGCATAGGTAATTTTATTCTTTTCCCAGAAATATAAAGTGTTATGTTTTGTATGTTGTACATCAAAACAGAAAATCGAGAAGCAATGTAGATGTAATAACGAAAATTATATGTTTGATGTTAAATTAGAAAATATTGATAAGTTGGTTAGAGTAACAAAATGACAGAAGATGCATCGAACTGAAATAAACCAATATTTTTTGTCAGTTCAATACTGGTTTTCATTCTGACCAAAATAATGGTTTTTTCCGGTTTTTGGTTTAGTTCCAGTTTGAAGCCCTGGTTTAAACATTAAAACAACTTAAGAGATATTCAAGCTTTAATACTTTACCACAATGTGCATGCACACACAAGAAATCAAAAGATTTAATTTTGGAATTTAAGATAATTAAATAATATCAAAGAAAAATAAAGTCTGCATATATTTTTAAATAAATATTTCCAAAATTGTGTTGCTGATAATCTCATAGGTATATTAATAATAATTAATGAAAAGTTTCTTTCACACATAAAAAAAATTTGTCAACAGGCTTTATTTTAAGCTATTCAAAAACATGCAAGATTTTATCTACCATGCTACACATTTTCTTGCACTAAAAATGTGAGATGGATCAAATATATTATAATAGTTATTCAAAATATTTTCAAGCAGCAAAAATAAATTGTTGTTTAATTTAAAAAACTTAAGTATTAGAACTTTAAAACTTTACCATAATCTACATATTTATCGAGCAATCTAAAATGATAAAATTTTAGAATTTAGAGCAACTGAATGATCAATGAAAAGCATGAAATATGCATTACTTGAATTAAAACATAGCATAAAGTTAAAAAAGCAAAACTATATAAATTCAAATTACAAGAATTGTCTCTAAAAATGACTAATAATCACATTGTGATACCCCCGAGCTGAAGATATCATCTCTTTATCCATGCGACCTAAGTTTGTAGGGATAAAAGATTGACCACTCAAAGCTTCCATAATAAAACTAGTTTATTATTATCTCTTTATATTAAGC
This sequence comes from Trichonephila inaurata madagascariensis, assembly GCA_019973955.1. Lineage (NCBI taxonomy): Eukaryota > Metazoa > Arthropoda > Arachnida > Araneae > Nephilidae > Trichonephila > Trichonephila inaurata. The sequence continues at coordinate 91,617 of BMAV01019226.1, forward strand.
AACGCAACACGTCATAGAGGCTAATGATCAGGAGTGATATGACATAAATTACAATTCTTAGCAAATAGCGCATTAAATTCTACTCACTATTTTTATGATAAATCTATATCTATAGCCTATTCCTTATAACTCACTAAAATCTGCTTTATCATTAAAGTTTAATATTAACTCGCTTACCAATATTCCACGGCGAACAGCTACCAATCTTTATATCTTCTATATAATACTGTAATCTAACTTGATTCGGCAACTGGGCAACCTTCTGGCTTTGAACCCACTTCTATATGGTTCATATAAAACTTCCTAAGACCTCCTCAGACTTCTAAGACTCTCCTAACACCTCTTTTCACTTTCCGCGAATGCTAAAGCTCCAATATATATACTCATTCCTAATCTGCATAATCGCGTTTTCTTCTTGAGTTGGTTGGAATGAAATACCATTCTGGCCCCAAAGATTCGCCAAGAAGATTTTAGTGAAAGGTGCGATAAAGCCCTGTCACAACATGTGATTTATTTATAATAATTATATATTCATATTAGTTTTACTTTATTAAAGAACTATAATTTTTCCTAGCATAACTGAAATGTGCTGAAATTAGGAAAATTAAATTTTATTTAAATGAAGATTAACTAATAGTGGTGGTCAAATAATAATAAAAATTAGTGGTCAAATTAATTGTAATTTTGAAATAGTGATAAAATAAACAGTAAAGGTAGTAGTTAAAGCTTGTTTGTTAAAGCCTTCGAACATATCTATTTTATTTTAAAAAAAGCCTCTTTTACAAAAATTTTTAAGAAAAAAAAGATATGAAAGTTAAGAAACTTTTCAGAGATGAGAGGACACATAAAATATAAACCAACTAGTATTAAACACTAAATGGAGAAAAACTAAAAAATAATAATAATTTACTAAAAATTGAAAATTTTAATTTTTTTAGCATTTAAAAACGTAAAATCATGCATGTTATTTTTTTCTTCAGATTAGAAAAATATATATTTTTAAACACCTAAAAATTATAAAATAAAAATATGAAAGATATATTACCTGGAATACAACACCTGTAATCACAACCCTGATTTGCATCAATAAATAATATGTTGTTGGGTCAAATATGGACAGATTGACAAAAGTGAGGTTATTGTACAAACTGTACATAAAAGCAGGAACAAAATACAGCATAAGAACTAAAAGAAAAATAAGTAATTTTGATAAAAATTTTGTTGTCCAAAATTATGATCATTTTTTTAATTGATAATAATTACAGAAATAGATAAGAATTAGAATTAGAATGGTGAGAGCAACTGAAAAGATATTCTTGTTTATATTAATTTGATATAAAACAAAAACTTGCTAAAAAAAATTCCAAAAAAATTATTTTAATGTGTTTCAGATTTTAAACATAATTTTTAAAAATAATTAAAATGTATAAGAATAAAATGATAATTAAAATTCATTATAAATAGAAATGCAAGTACCTTTTGAATTGCTGACAATTGATGAGAGAAGTTTCATGAACGAAAACCTGAAAGAGAAAATATATTAAAATTCAAAAAATTGAGGTTTTATTAAAAAATATGGCTATATTATAAAACAACTGCTTAGTTACTTTTTATAAATATTTTTTTTTTTAAATAATACAAAATCTGATGCTAAATTCCCCCTTTGTTAACAAGCCATATGTTACTTAAGCAGATAATGCTAAAAAAATATCTGAACTTTAAAAATTATACATATATATTGTGACGAATAAAAGATATATGTAAACTAAAGAGAAAAATAATAGATAAATTAATACGCATTTAAAAAAATGGACATATAATACATATATATATGTATGTATAATTTGCTTTTACTTTAAATGCCTTTACTGAATATTGTGTTTAATTGTATTACAAGAATTTTTTTTGAAGCTGCAAGTAACCAGTTAAGTTACTGTAGAAATATATATTTTGAAACACATAACTTTGTATTAAGCCCTTGTAATATCATGATTAAATAAACCTAGTCATGATATGATAATTATTCTGAACTAGTTTCAAATTATTAAGAAATAATAAATGCTGAATTAATCACAACAGATTAAAAAATGGGTTATAAACTCTTAACTATTCCTATAATTAGCTGTACTTAAAAAAAAGTGATTATGATATAAACAGTAATGAGACTCAACTAATCAATATATAATAACAGTCAATATCTTTTCTGGTGAGTTCAGAGAAGCAGTTGTTAAAAGTTTTCTCTAGTTTTGCGTGCTATATAAAATTTGTTTTAATCTTATACCAGTCTGACACAAACTAGATAACAAGTTACTTGAACCAACCAATTGAAAATAGGCCCTTAAATATAGAATAAGAAAATAAGAAAGATATTAATTCCTTATTAAGATATTAATTATAATATTAATTCCTTAATGATAAAAACTTGTTAAGGAAATATTTTATAAAATGAGTTTTTAAAGAGAAATGAATCCCAATAAGTTACCATTAAATTCTTTTATAGTAACTGTAGTGATACATATAGAATTTGTGAGCTGTGCATCCTAGCAGTTCTTTATATATTCAAAGTTTTTTTTTTCTGAATATATCTACATTTGTATGTGAAATAACCAGTCAGTATGTGATTGAACAAATGTATTTTTTAAGTAAAAAATGTTTTTATAGTTTATTTCCTAGTTCGTTTGAATAAAAGATTGTACTTTAATAAAATAATGCTTTCTTCGCCTAGTTTAATATCCTACCTTTTTTTAACACAAAAGAAGCCCTTGTTTTTAAAACACAACAAGTTCTCACTTAAATGATCATCCATATGAAAATGATCATCCAGCACCTATCATAACACATTTGTCTATAGCTTCATTAAATGTTCCAATAAACTTAAAGATGCACAGCTGTATGGCAACTTATTTAAACTAACATTAGAAATGGTAATTTTAGTAGTTATATATTATCCTATCAACCCCAAATATAGGTGAAATGACTGGAGCCTGCCAAACAAAAGCCAATTATTTCATTGGCCAATGATCCCCTCATTGACAATAGGAACAATTATTGTATCATTTGTTTGTTAAGTCATGCTGTTTAATGATAGCTTTTGTTTCATGAAAATGGTTGTTGGGATGATACATAAGAGCATTATTTCTATTTCAACTACTGTAATCTAGAAAGTATGTAATAATTTTCATTCAAAAAATAAAGAAAAATAGCAAACTAAAGGAACTGCAACAGAACACAAATTAAGATGAAGATAATTTAGTATACAATTGCTTAATTTTGAAAATATAGCAATATAATAAAAACAATTAACCCTTAATGTACCAATGGTACTTATAAGTACCACTCACTTAAAAATTACATAGAATAACCATTTTTACGAATACTCTGACAATAAGCAGGAATATTCTTTGAAATCCACTCTTCCAAGATATATGGCAACACAGATTCCATGATGAGTATTTTAGCGGTGAAGGCCAATAGTTTTATAGCAAAAATTGCGTTTTCAGGGGATTGCAAAGATTAACGTTTTTGACCCAAAAAAATAGTTAATGTCAAAATTTAAGTGTCTTATTTTTCTTGTATGTTAATGAGGACCTTAGAAAACGATTTAACTCTTTATTTTAAGTCAACAGTTTAATTTTACAATTGAATATCTTTAACTAATTAATTAGCTTTAACGGATTAAATTTATCAAAGTATTTGTTTATGTATATCCCTTAATTTTCAATGTAATGATTAAAAAAAAAAGTATTGCATGAAAAAAACCATAGTAAATCATAATACGGTAGATAAAGGGTTAAATTAGTATTTTTGAAGGCTTTTTGTTCTTTTCTTCTTTAAAAGTTATATTTATTCTGTTCTATATAACTCACTTTAAAAGAGACCATTTTACTATCTGACCATTATAAGCATTTATACACATGTATATACACTGTGGAACCAATACTAAGCATTTGGAATGAGCAAAATTGATTTCAGAATTTTACTCATAACGCAAAACACTGGCGAATGAAACAATTTTTCATACATTAATGAAAAATACAATAATGCATTCCATGCCAAAAAAATATACTCAAAAAAGAAGTTTGAATCAAAATAATTTTTTCATTTATAGCAGAATGAACCAACTTTAAAAGAGAATTTCGATTAGCACAAAACAAAAAATTTTAAAAAATAACATAAAAATTAAAAATAATTGGTTTTTATTTATGATACATACCAAATTCTTTTTATTAGAAAACTTTTGAGAGACATTTGATTTTGATGATGCTTCAAAATTCAAGGAAAAAATTCAATACAACATTATCATTAAAAAAAATTTTTAGCATACTTAATCATGACTTTTTTAAGGTAAGGCTTCTCAATGTACAATGCAGCAATTTTCCAAACTTTCAGGCAATTCTCTTAATGCACAAGAAGATTGTGGCTTTGTTATCACTTCTTCTTCAAACAATTTCTCCTCCTAAACTTTTTGATGTAAAACATCAGTTGACATTGTAAATCCACAAGCAGTTTGGTAGTAAGCTCTTGACTGTGCTCTTTCACATTCCTTGATATCATTATTATCCATCTCCAGTGCTATGACTTTGGACAAAGACAACCTCATTTATTGAAGGTTCCACAGGTATTGTAACAAATTCCTCAAAATCATGTTCGACAATGCTTTCTGGCTATGCTGCTGCTAAGGAGAAGCAAGAGTTCTCTTGGTAACTCTCTTGCTCTCTTATAAACACATCCTCACACTGCCCCCAGCTGGTTGTCATGTAATCCTTGTAAATTCTACTCATTCCTTGTTACAGGTTGTTTTGTTGATTCTTAGCTCGATAATGTCAAGTCAGCCAAACAGTCTGCATATCCCACACACTGCTTGCTTAATTTTATTTGCCACACCTCTATGTTTTGCTTCAGGTTTTTTGGTACAAATTGCCCTTTTCTCTTTACTCCCACATAGCTTATACTTGATCTGAATTGTTCCCTTCAATGCACCTCATAAATAGAGAAAAAAAAGGCTTCACAACTATGTACTTTTAAAGTATTTATACTCATTACATAAAACATTGCTCATAAAGTAAGTCAATTTTTTAAAATTTGACTTGCTGGTTATGTAAGGTGCTCATTAAGTAAGGTTCCACTGTACATATTTATATCAAAAAAAATTTTAAACATCCTTTTTTTGTAAAAAATTTTAAATTGGTAAGAAGTTGTATCTTATTCCTTCGCAGATGTTAAAGACATATTACATATATTCATACAGAATGAAACCGCAATTACAATAAAAACGTTACATTTGTACACTGATACATAGAGGAGAAAAGGATATACAAAACAAATAAACTTAAATGTGCATTGAAAAGTTATTACAATACTAGATAAATTAAAAATAAGCACATTTTTAACAAAAAAAAATCAAACATCACCAAAGATATATATGGATTCAGAAATGTTTAATAACAATATAAGCAAAGCAATAAGGAGCAAAAAGTAATTTTATATAAAACAACAAATATTTAAACAACACTACGATTCTGAGCATATTTAAGTATTTATTAACATACGACATCTATAGTTAAATTTTCGAAATTTGGTATAAAAAGCATTACTAATCATAAAAACTTTATCAAAAAATATAATTTTTAAAATATGAGCAATATGCAGTAATAAATTTAGATTTTGGAACCTTTAATTTAAATAAATTCTAATATTATTGATATATTATTTTATGGAATTATTAGATAAAATCATGCTTCAAAAACAAAATAAGAAATATAAGAGCTTCACTTACTCTCTTATAAATACAGATGAACAGATAAACAATTTTAAACATTCTATCAGCATAACAACAGTCACTGTGCTATAAGAATACTTGGAATCGGCTTCCTTTGTAGCTGTTACTAGAATACCTAACAAAAAGAAAAGATAATCAATGACTGCGGCCATTTTATTTGAACAAGTATTTGCAATAAAATGTTATACAAAATGCTATTATTTTCCTTCCTTTTTTTAACCCAAGAAAAAAATAACATTCAGAAATAATTGCATGGGCAACATACCCCATTCTAACAAGTACTTTCAAATTAAAATATTCAAGAATGACTTTAAAAAAAAAGCCTTTAAACTAATTTTTTAAAAATTTACATACCCTTTCTCAGATCCTTAAGATTTCATCATTCTTAATGAAAGAATGAAACATCAAATGCACTTTTTGTAAAAAAAATTTAAAGAATGGCTGGTAAAAAAAATCAATCTCTGGCTTTTTAAAAGTTCAGACTTTTCCTGATGTTTTCAATATTCATACAAAAAAAACATAAAAGTACTAAATTTGATTATGTGAGAATAGTTATCCATCAATCACTTTCCCCCAGCCAGAAAATGTCATTCCACCCCATTTGGTATTCTGACTCCAATAATGTATTTTCATTGGAGTAGATGAGGTCGAAATAGCACTAATTTTTATGGTCAACAAGGTTCTACATACATATTCAAATCTTTAGATTGTAGAGTGTTGGACATTAAAAATTAAACTAAATATAGTAGATAAGCTTCAATGAAGTCTATCTTTAATATAATACTTATTTATTATTTTAGATTAAGTCACACATGGACAATAAATATTATAGCATTAAGGACAAAGAATGTAGACGGTTTTTCATAGTGATTACATTTCTTCCTCAATTAGGCCACACTGAATTCGGATGGTCACAAGAGGGAGTTTCTGCTGCTTGGGACAGTCAGTTATATAGTATCAGTTAGTTATCAGTTAGTATAACAAGAGTGGTTACAATATCCTATTCTTGTACCAATTTTAAGTTGAAATTTGAATTCAAAAACAATTCCTGTACTACAAAAGAAGTTAAAAATTCAATTTTTTTAACAATACAGTAAACTGTAATAGGAAATTATGGATGAAACTTAATCATGCAAATTGATATTTATTATGAAAATATTAATCTGTAAAATATATACAAGACAATTACATTTCTAATGCACATGTTACTGTTTCCCCAATTAACAACAAAACTGTTTTACACATTTTAATAATGGAAATATAATACAAAATTCTAAATTGAAGAAGTATTTTAATAGAATATAAAAGTTTTTGGTACTTACGTACTAATGTCACAACAGCAAAGGTGGTGCCATGTGAATCACACCTTAATATCAAAACAACAAAGATTCTAAGATGTTTTATATAAAAAAACCAATCAATCAGATTTTGGAGAAAAGTGGCACGATTCATGTGGCCCCAATTTGGCTGTGGTGACACTAATACATAAGTACTGAATTTTCTACTAAACTGATGATACAAAAAAGGTATCTGAGATGGAATTTACAGCTATATTCAAAGCTGTATCTCTTATATTTCACAAGCAAGGACTAAAAAGAAACAGCTATGAAAAAGCATGTTTAAAAATCATGGCCACACAAACAAAAAACAATATAGTTGTATGGCTAATACAGTATATAATTTGCCAAAAATACAACAATGTAAAAAATAGTCAGTAATTTTTATATTCAATATAATATATTATAAGTATATTACAACAGTACAGCATAACCTGTTTTTGTGTGGTAGATAGGGACTGCATAAAAAGAAACACCACAAAAAAAAATATCCAAAAATTTCATACTTACCTATAACAAACAACTCTGTCCACATACTACAGAAAAAAAAAATTTATGCGCCGAAGAGGGACCACATAAAAAAGTCGCACTTTGAAAATACATCAATAATTTACAAAATGTATGAGAAAGTGCTTCCAAACAAAATAAATAATTAATTTACACATGGAAACATTTTAAAAATATTTAATTTTTCATTGTAAGAATGGAAAAGTTTTCAAAATGCACATACACTTGCAAGAAAAAGTCTGCATTCATGTATTACTGCTTACATAAAAAACAAAAAAAAATCTTCAATCAAGCGCATGCTGCTAGTGCATTGAGAGAAAATAATTGAATGTGCATTGTCAAGAGATTGCTCATAACAAATGAACAGAGTGTCTTGAAGTGTATACATGTACATTGATAGAAAACATTACAGAGGTGCCAAAGCCATTGAAAATCATATACTGTATTAAAAAGATGCACTAAAAAAATTGCACTAAAAAATTGCAAAAATCAAATTGCATAAGAAAAGACCGCACAAAAGCAGGTTCTACGATATATTAAAAATCGTGGCACAAGATACAACAAATTAGCACATCAAATATTACAGAACAAAAACAATTTCCATCAGTGAAAAAAACTTATTTAAGCACATTTTTATTAAAGCCCTTTTCACCTAATATTTAAAAAAAAAAAAAAAAACTTAAACTCAAAGCATTTCTTCAATAAATTATTATTTGAAAAATACAAACAATCAGACTTGGGTGGTGAATGACATGATTCATGTTGCACAAATTTGGCTGCAGTGACATTAATACTTATAAAAGAATCATTGCTGCAAATAGATGTTTTTATGCCTTGAAGAGTTATTTAAAATCCAGTTTTCTCAAATTAAGAACTAAATTGCTTCTTTACAAAGATCTTATAACATCTGTCCTGACTTATGCTTCAGAGACTTGACCATTGACTTTACATGATGAGGAAACTGGGAATTTTCGAGACAAAGATCTTATGCTGCATTCTTGGAGGGATCCAAGTGAATGGATCATGGAGAAGATCTAAGAACTCTACAAAATTCACAAATAACCTCATATTGAAAAATTTGTCAAATTACAGAGACTTAAATGGGATAGTCATCTGGCTAGAATGAATGAAGATCATTGCTGCAAGAAAATCTTTCTGACAAAGCCTATGAGAAATAGACCTTGGGGCAAACCCTTGTTAAGATGGATTGACTGTGTTGAAAAAGACCTAAATATTTTAAAGATCAAAAACTGTAAAACAGTTGCCAAAAGTAGAGATGCCTGGAGAAAACTTCTGGAGAAAGACAGGGCCCACACAGGGCTGTCGAGCCATTGAAGAAGACATTAATGCACAAGCACCAAATGAGCACTTAAGTAATTATAAAAATGCATAAATAACTTGCATTTAAGTAAATACAAAAAATATTTATTTCATAAATAACATACTTATATGCAGTATATTTTCAATCTTCCATACAGTAATTATTAAACTATATCCAAAATTAAAATCAAGTAGTTAATTTACAAAACTCACATAAATTACAATTACACTATGATTACCAGGACAAAATTGGAATTATGTCTCACTAAAATGCAAATTTGGAAAAGAATAAAAATGGAAACAATTCCTTATAGTACAAAAATTATTTTTCTGAATATTTACTTAAGAAAACTGTTGTAAAATATACTTTAATTCGTTCAGGTTCTAGTCATATTAATACTTTAATTTCCAACAATGCAAACAAAGAGAGACAAGTATTATCAATAAAATGTTTAAAAAATGTTCTACATCAAACATTGACGATTGAAATTCATTAATAAACTTTTATTCCGAGTCACAAAATTTTCTGCTTAAACATCATTTCGTATTTTTTTTTTTTTTCCCGTAGTATCTTATTTTCGGCAAGCGTTCAGCAAAAAGTAATGTTCAATAAAATGTACAGGTTCTTTGAGAACAGGTAAATCTTTAAAACACATTAAAATATGTGAGCAAACACCATTCAAAAGAAGAGCGAAACGATTCAGTTATCTTAATGGAAATCTGTCTCTACACACCTGGACAAACTGTTCAACTGAAAGATAAGGTAGCTAGCTTTCTAAATTGCATTTAGTTACATATGAGACTAATATAAATTACTTCAAACTATTAAATATCTTTAAATAATGAATCGCACAAAAATAACATGAATAAATTTGATACATGGTATCAACTAGTAAAATTCTTACCTTGATTAACAAACAATGCAATGTATGCGAAAAATACGAAAGCACTCAATTTCGTAGGAAAGAGTTCTGCTATATTTAACAGTTTCGACATGGTTTGCGTAATTTGGGTTTGAAAAAATTAGAATAGTTGCATGTGAAAATTTATGAGGAGTATCTAAATGAAAATTCCGGTCTTTAATGAGTTCACTGCCGAAGATAGAAGTGTTTACATTTTCCGAAGACAACAGATGTTTTTTCGCGTAACGTTAAAGAGAGAGCGAAATGTCAAGTTACTCTCGCTTCAAGCAAGTACTGTCAGCAAGTTCAAAGAGATTCTGATTGGTAGGTTGTTTCAGGTTGTCTTATTTGGCACTAAAGCATCTTTTTATACCTTAATGGTTCATTAAAAATTGATAATTTTCTCCAATTATGGAATTATTTTTCATATAATTTTTTCGGTACTTATGTATTTGTGTCATCTCAGCAAAATTGGCGCCACGTAAATCTTGCTATGATATTAAAACAAAAACGACTCTAACGAGTTTTATTTGAAAAAAAACCAATCTGTCAAATTTTGGTGAAAAATGGCGCAATTCGAGTTGCGCTAATTCGGCTGTGGTAGTGCTAATACGCAAGTACCGTTTTTTCTTTCGTATCTTTAATATAGGTGTTTCAATCTCTCACGCATCTAATTTTCGTCATAAAAATAATAAACAATTCTAATTTTTTCGTTCACCTAAGGTCTAAATGTTTTTCATGCATTTAATTTTGAAGAAGAAACATTATTTGAACTCAGTAAAAGAGAAACTAAAATATAAGCAAATAATTATATATTTAGTGTGTTCCTGATAATACTTTAAAAATTAATTATATACTTCAAGTTAAATCTTTATGTAAAATACAAAGAAGTAAATTATAAAATATAGGAAAATCATAATGCCTTATATATTTTTTTTTTCATGGTGGACGTGTTAAAAAAGAATAAATTTATACCTATACACCAAATTAAATTTTTAAATGCTCTCTCATATTAAAAAGTATGTAACTATTAACTCAGTTTCTGTTATATAATTAGATTTTTAGAATAATACCCTCCCCCTTTGTTTAAAATAAGTTTGTGTACACTTCTATGTCGAATTTAAATTTAAAATGATTCACAGTGATTACATAAAAGAAATAAACGTCTGGAATTTAGAATAATGAGCAAATTTCTTCTTTATGGAATCATATTTAAACATACATTTGAGCGTTTTCTGTTCTAAATCGTATTACAACGTTGACAAAATCGATGACTTATTTTTGTTGAAAATAAACTTTTAGCATGTATGTAAAATTATAATTTCACAAGATGGTCATAGATTTCGATTAATCCATGATCATCATCTTTTCAATAACAATCCTAGCAAACGATCCAACTATGTTCACATGCGCGGAGGAAATGAAACGTTTAACATCCTATTCGACGACGCTAGTATCAGCTAGAGAATTTCTCCTCGTAGCCCTACAGAAAGCTATTCTCCTGTTGCTTTTTTATCTCCTCTTCGAGAAAAACTACACTTACTTTAACGATTTTCATGCTTTTTCTCTTCACTTCACATTGGAATTTTGTGTGCATAAAAGCATTACTTTTTAATTACACATGATATCGATTCGTATCTTGAAGTTTAAAATTTTTTTTAACTGTCTGTAATATTTACATAAAAGTTTATAATTGATTAATAAAGACAATTTTAAAGCTTTTTAAAATGGGGTTTTTAGATTACTTAATACCCCTTATATGCTTATAAAAGCTTATGATCTTATTGTGGATTTAGATTTGATCATGTCAAACGATCATTCACTCTATAATGAGATAATTGTATTAGATCACGTTTTATTAGAATTAGAACCTTAACATTACGCAACCGGAGAAGAATATCAAAAATAATTCAGGGTCTGAAGCTGTGTAACCTAGCTGATAGTTAAAAAATATATTTGGGTGGTAAGATTTGTCCGGATGTACTGATGAAAGAATTTTTAAAATTTCGCATTTAACCATATGTATGGCAACACTGCTGTCTTTTCTTAGATCAGTTGAAGTCTGTAGTGACAGAAATATTTAGCCGGGAAAAGTCTTAAATAATTGTTCATTTCTTATTTATTTGCTAAAATAGTTTTTTTTAGTCAAAATGCTGATTAAAGTTAAGGTATGTCTCATTCTTTAAATGTTTAATAAACTGTCGCCTAACCATTGAGTTTCGATTAAACATTTAAAAATCTTTTTCCAGTTATACAAAAACTTCTTTAATTTACTATTTAAAGTACAATTTTTTTTAAAAAAATTTATTCCACATTAACGTATCGTAAATATCTATAAAAATATAATCTGAAAGTGCTGAGTCATTCTACAATCGTATTACGTATTTAATCCAATTTTTTAGAAGCATCTAGCTTTTAAAGAATAAAAGGTGGCATTTCCTTAAAAATGTTTATATATTTCAGTATAATCCATTTTCCTTGTTTATACACTCCAGTGTGATGTCCTTTTTCACTGAATGCAATTTTAAAATAAAATGTGTTGCTGTATATGTTTTCTGAAGACTCTTTTGTTGTCTGTGTAAATTGAACAATGAGCATTTTTAGCAATTTCTATTTTTAAGCTTTTGTGAATTATTCATACAATATATATCTGGAATTTATTTTTAAATCCAATATAAATTTAATTCTTAAGTGTTTCATTTAAAGGTGATTGTATGATCTCAATAAAATCTTATAAGCAGTAATAGAACACCCTAGAATAGTGGTTCTTAAACTGTGGTGTGGAGTCCCCAGCACCTTTCTAGGGGATCCACTAAAATCTCTCATTTAATGTTAAGATTTCCCTCTTCTACAGGCTCTGTAAGGCCTCGTAGAAAAATGAAAGACGTGCCTTCTAGACTAGATCCCTAACTGATCACTTAATTGATTACTAGACTGTATCATTAATTAATATAGCTAAAACAAAGATTATTCAAGAAATAGCCTATTTATCACCTCTTGCAAGAGATCGAGGAAAAGTGTCATTGAATGATTCCTGTTTATTGATATTGTTTAAATATAGCACTTTTGTGACAAATCAAACAATTAATGATCCATGTTTATTTTTCACTACAAAATAGTCAACTTCCCAATCGTCTTGAAACAATATATTTTCTTCGAATATGTTTTGCTTGTAAAATATGAAAGATAGTTAAAAATTTATTTCACCCATTGTTCATTCCACTGTTGTCTGTTATCACTAACCGTAACTGTTCCAAATAGAAAAATAATATCAGTTCGTACTCATACGATACAGACAACAAAAAGCAAAATTGATATATTATACTTCTTGACAAAAAATTTCCCACCAAATTTTTTATACAATGTTCTAAAATAAGTGAATTTCTCAGAGCAATAGGCCGTGACCAGGCCATTTAAAAAAGCTTGGTGGGCCACAGGTTGAGTATCGCTGACTTACACAATGTGGCTTTCGAATCAAGACAATTGCTGGCCCTGTTGTAATAGTAGAATATCTTATCAGTGCTTATTCTTCTAACTTTTTTGTATGAAGGTCATTCAATACCTTTATGAAATAAATTGGACATACGGTTGCATTTGGCTTAGAATTATTTGTCTTATTAACAGAAAAGTACAATTTTTTTAATAATGGCAAAATTAAATTATATATTGTTACTTATTGTTAATGTTTTTTTTTTCTATGTTTTCCATGATGAATCCAGACACTAACAGGCAAAGAGGTGAGAATTTTTTTTTCTTGTTTTTGTTTTGAATATATAAATGAGTGGTTTGTTTTATAATGTTTAAGTTTAAAAAACTCACTAAAATTATTTCAGTAAAAAAAAATTTTAAAATAACTGAACTCAGTGGCACAACAGCCCATGAGGGCAATGGCTTACTGTGCCTATCTCAGTTTCATGACCTTAGGCGTTGGGGTGCGTGGGCAGATGTTTCTGTCAAGTGGTCAGCCTGACTCGAAACCCCCAGTGTTCACTTCCCAAGCAAGCTTGGTACTCATTTATTGACCCACTCAAGGGATGAAAGGCTGAGTCGACCTTGCCCAGCCCGGGATTTGAACCCAAGACCTGTGGTGTGGAAGTGTGATACACTACCACTCAGCCACTGGGCTTCATTTTTAAAATAATATATGATTATATTTCAATTACCGTAAAATCCTGTGTATAACGCGCACTTTTAACACAAAAAATAAGCTCAAAATTTACAGGAGCATGTTATACGCCGGGTACAAAAAGGAGAGCTTTAAAAATAATAGGAAAGATGAGCATAAAAAAAATGTTAGACTTCAACATATATCGAAATGTTTATTTAGATGAAATAACATTCCTTATGAACCTAAAGGAATGTAGCTCTAGAGGTGTGTTATTTTTTTTTTAAAAAGTTTGAAATAATACTTCGAATGAATGATTTCTTGACACGTGTGAGCATTGCGCACGAATGTTTCAGGTTTCTTCGCAAAAAGGGGGTGCGCATTATATGGCAAATATACCTAAAAATTGGAAATTGCACCTTGAAAGTTTAGGCGCGCATTATATGCCAGATTTTACGGTATTTGTTTTATCTCATAAATGTGTGTTAAAGACAAAGGTTATAATTCATAAATATACCTTATTTTTCAGACCCTGAGATTTATCCCAAATTTAAGGGGAAATTTTATGTCTAAAAAGTTAAATCTTACCTCTTATAAAAGAAAAAAATAAGGTTAAGATGCAAAGGATACTTTGAATAAAATTATTTGAAGGATAAAACTTATTAGTTTTAAAAGGTAATACCTCAATTTATATAAATTAGTTTTCATTAGAAAAACGATAAGTGAATTAAGTAAAAATTTATTTCTGAACTTATCTTCATTCAAAAATTTTTATTATTAAAATAATTTGTACTAAGAATATTCAATTGATCTTCACTCTTGATACTATGTCTCAGCTTGTTAATGACATTATAAAAAAAAATGCAATTTAAAGATTCATATATGTTATCTTTGGACATATCCAGAAAATATATTTGTATGCACTTTTATGAATGTTATTACTTTTATAATTTTTATATATCAAAGTACATCTAAGTTCATTTTAAATTTGTAATGCATATTTTTAAAAAATTTATTTTTTCCATATTATAAATTTTTTTACATTTAAGGAATGCTTTTATGTGTATTATGCGTGAATAATCTGGGAGGGTGGGAAGATTTTTTTGCAGTATGCTTATTTATTTTGTTACTGACAATTTCCTAAATTTTTTGCAAAAAATTAATTATAAATATATTTGAAGGAGAAAGTCAAATTATAACTTGTATTTAGTAACTGTAACACAGAAACTCAGATTAAAATATGTATATATTTTGTTTGTTATTGATATAATTAGACATGTATGTTACATTTCTGTTAATATTAAATATTATGTATTAAAAGAGATAAGGCATTGCATGTAATGTAAAATGCTTAATATGTGTTCTGATTTATTTTCTCTAAATTAATCTTAATTGTGGTTATCTTTCTGCTTTATTTTATTGATATTGTACTTTTTAATCTAGGCTAAAATATTAAATTTTCTATTTTAGATTGAAATTGATATTGAACCAACAGATAAAGTAAGTCTATATTCTCGACTTCTATAAATATAGAAAAGCTATTACAAAATACGAGTTGAAGCTGTTTTTGAAAAACTTCATTTTGCAATCCATTTACTATATTGTAAATGATTATTATTTATATTTATAGTGAAAAAAAATTAATAGAGCTCTAAGTGTTTTTCTTTATTTGAATTTACTTTGAAATAATTTAATGTTGTATATTTTTACAAAATGTGTGTTGAATAAATTTGTATAAATGTTTTTACTATAGAATCAT
The DNA here is from genome assembly GCA_019973955.1 of Trichonephila inaurata madagascariensis. Lineage (NCBI taxonomy): Eukaryota > Metazoa > Arthropoda > Arachnida > Araneae > Nephilidae > Trichonephila > Trichonephila inaurata. The sequence goes on from BMAV01019226.1 coordinate 107,326, forward strand.
AAAAGTATTTTACAGAAATACTTTCATTTTATTCTTTCCTTGCTACCAGTGTAATTTCATAAAATAAATATCTTAAACCATTGTGGGAAGCTATTTAACCCTTTCGCGACGAGTTTTTTTTTTACAATATAGAAAAGTTTTGGTAGCATAAACTATACGTAGGGCATACTATAATGCTAAAACTAAGATGTTATATTTTTAGGAAAATTTTAAACACTGATTTAGGACCTGGACATATATGTCCCATCAGTCCTGACCACTGGGACATGTGTCCCAATAGTCTTCTATGAATAATTTTGTAAAGAAAACCAATGATGTTCTAGTCATAAAAATTTAATTAAGAATGATATGGTTTAAAACAATCAATGCACAATGGAACATTACACATCGTGCACATTATTTTAGTGTGCGATTCCTTTTGTTGTGCACATTTACGGCACAGCCGTCATGTTTTTGTTGTTACTGGCAGATGGTCACCAACATTGAGTAAGCTTTGTGATGTTTCGGATGGACGTCCAGTTCCTCTACGGCGTTAATACTGTGTGTTGAGCTTTCCGGACGACATCAAGGCTTCTGCAAGAGGTACAATGAAACCAAGAAGTGGAGTTTTTCAATGTTTGAGTTCGCAGTACGCAATCCATGAGTTGACGACTGCTCTCATCAATAGGCGAAAAATACTTTTTTCCACCACTTGCAAGATTTTCAATCTAATTCAGAGACATTTGCCATTTGGTCTGCAAGGTCTACACCTCCCATGATTTCGTTGTAGAATTCGATTGCCACAGGACATTCAAATTCTTCTTTGTTTCCATCTTTCATGGTGCGATTTACTTTTGCGTATTTAGCTTCGTGACAATTACTTAGCATCATCATTTCCTTTGAATCAAGCCACCTGGTACACATTGTTCCATTTTTGGTTACGAGAAACTCAGCCTCACCCCTTTTGCTTAGTTTTGTTGCAAAATTAGGAACATCTTTGTGTGTCTTGATGCACGTACCAACAGCAGGAAATTTCAGGGTTTCCATCAGGTGCACGCTTGTAAAAAATCGGTCAAACACAAGCATCGCATCTTTCTCCCTGACCCCACTCGCTCGTTGTTTTGTTTACAAACATGTCACCTACGAGGGAAGATTCTTCTAATGTTGGAAGAATCGCGCGCGTTACGCCTTCCAGTGTTTTGGCGAAATAATGTCGCACTTTGGGTTCGGCAATGTGACAGTGCTTTCGTTTTGAGTCAAATTACTCAAGATGAAACAAAATATGCAGCGCTCGTTTCTATGTTGGATTCGGAAACACTTTCCCATGTTTCCGATATTATTCTTTCACCTCCGGCTGAAAATAAATACGTAACGCTATCCGATCGCTTAATTAGAGAATTTGCAGATTCGGAACACCAAAAAATAAAAACTTTTAACCGAATTACAATTAGGTGACGATAAACCAAGCCACTTGCTACGAAAGATGAAAGAACTGTCCGGTGGTCAATTGCAAGATGAATTTCTAAAAAATTTATGGTTACAGCGTCTCCCATCCCAAATTCAGACTGTACTTTCAGTTTCCTCAGAAACTAGATAAATTAGCCGAAATCGCAGACAAGGTAGCAGACGTTGCTTTGCCCGCCGCGGTTTATTCCGCCACGTCTGCACCTGAACTCAACACATCTGCTGAAATTCAAGAATTAGCCAAACAAATTGAAGAATTAAAACTTCAAATATGTCGCGGCCCCGAAATAAACCATTCTTTCGTCGGAAGTCATCGTCGCGCTCGCGAAATAGGAATAGAACAACTAACCATGAGGCTATTTGTTTTTATCCCAAACATTATCGTGCGAACGCCCGTAACTGTGCCCCACCTTGCGACTTCTTACATCGCCAATCTCGTGATAGACCTAGCTCTCAGTCGGAAAACTAGGAAACATGACTACAGTGGCGTCTTGTAGTCATGTAAATGCGCTCTCTAAAAAATGTCGCCTATTTGTTTTTGACAAACATACTAATCGACGTTATTTAGTTGATTCAGGCGCAGACGTCAGCATTATTCCGAAACCAAACAAAAATATGAAACCAAATAAATTTGAACTTTTTGCAGCCAATGATTCTACAATCAAAACTTACGGCCAAAAATTACTTAAACTAGACTTAAATTTATTGCGATCATTTCCGTGGAATTTCATAATAGCAGATGTTAACACTGCGATTATCGGTTCCGATTTTTTAAATAAGTACGGATTAATAATCGACATAAAAAACAAGCGTCTTATCGATCCCTTGACAAGATTATCCACAAAAGGAGAACGTTTTACTGGTTCTGAACCTCAGATTAAGACCTTAGCCGCATCATTTGATTCGGAATATTCTGCCATCCTACGAGATTTTCCCGATCTTACGAGACCCCGACCATTTAATGAAAAAATTAAACACAATACTTTTCATTACATTGAAACATTTGGTCCTCCAGTGCATGCTCGAGCGCGAAAGTTAAATCCACAACAATCAAGCTGCAAAACAAGAATTTCAATATATGCTCGACCAGGGCATTATTATCCCTTCTAAATCAAACTGGTGTTCTCCATTGCACATGGTTTCCAAAAAAGACACGAAATTGTGGCGTCCTTGGGGTGATTATCGTGCTCTAAACAAGCAAACAAGACCTGACCGATACTCTATTCCAAATTTAACAAGTTTTAACGAAAATCTCAAAGGTAAAACAATTTTAACAAAACTGGATATTCAACGAGCTGACCATCGTATTCCCATTCATCCTGCCAACAGGCATAAAACGGCAATAATTACAAACTTCGGAACTTTCGAATTTGTATTTATGCCATTTGGATTGTGTAACGCCGCTCAAACGTGGATGCGATTTATACACGAGGTTTTAAGGGGTTTAGACTATTGTTTCGTCTACTTGGACGACATATTAATTGCATCGACAGACGCCAACTCTCATAAGAAACACGTGAGAGAAGTTTTACAAAGGCTTGATGATTATGGTTTGACCATCAACGCCAGTAAATGCATGTTCGGATGCTCTGAAGTCCCCTTTGTAGGTTACCTAGTAGATAAAGATGGTATCTTACCCCTTCCTGAAAAAGTAGAACTCATCGCTAATTATAAACAACCTACCACAGTTCGCGACCTCAGAAAATTTTTGGGTATTTTGAACTTTTATAAAAAAATTCTTACCTAAGGCAGCACACATACAAGCTCCTTTACATGAATTTCTCAAAAACTCAAAGAGAAATGATAAATGGGAAGTAGAATGGAATGCGGAAGCTATCAATGCATTTAACCAATGTAAAAATCAACTGGCTAACGTTACACTTTTAGCTCATCCTTCACAGGATGCTGATCTCGCATTGATGACTGATGCTAGTGACTTTGGTCTTGGTGCCTCCTTAAATGAGATCACCAGCCATGGTTTTAAGCCTTTAGGGTTTTTCTCTAAAAAATTAGCACCAGCTCAAACTAAGTACAGTGCTTTTGATCGTGAACTTCTGCAGCTTATTCCGCTATCAAGTATTTCCGACATATGATAGAGGGTCGAGTACTAATATTATACACCGACCACAAACCTTTAACATTCGCCTTTAATCAAAAACTAGATAAGGCTAGTCCACGCCAACTGCGCCACTTAGATTTCATTTCGCAATTCAACACCGATATTAGATACGTCCCAGGCATTGTGTGTGTGATAATGTGCCAGCAGACGCATTTTCTCGGATATCAGCAATTGTTACCCCTAGTACCATAGATTATGAGGAATTTGCACAAATGCAACAGGGTGATAATGAATTAAAAGCACTACTTTCTGCCACGAACCAAACTCTTCAGCTTAAACAGTTACGAATGCCGGGATCAACTAACGAAATATATTGTGATATTTCTACAGATACAGTACGCTCTTACGTGCCTCATGCTCTCCAACGGAACGTCTTTCTTGCAGTGCACAACCTTTCGCAACCTGGAATTCGTGCTACTACAAAGCTAATCTCTAATCGGTTCGTATGGACTTCCATGAACAAAGATATCCAGAGTTGGACCCGTAGCTGCATTCCCTGTCAGAGAGTTAAAATTCCACGGCATACAAATAGTGAACTTGGTCATTTTAAGGTTCCAGATGCTCGATTTCACCACCTCCATTTGGATATTATTGGACCCCTTCCGCCATCCCAAGGATTTTCTTATTGCCTTACGGCCATTGATCGTTTTTCTCGTTAGCCAGAGGCATATCCTATTTCCGATATGACAGCAGAGACAGTGGCAGCAGCAGTAATCCGTGAGTGGATTCCACGATTTGGAGTTCCTGGTCTGATTACAACGGACCAAGGTCGTCAATTTGAGTCTCACCTCAGTAGGGAATTATGTGCGTGCTTAGGAATTAGCAAGATAAGAACCACGCCGTACCACCCTTCATCCAATGGACTCGTGGAGCGTATACACCGGTCTCTCAAAGCCGCTCTCATGGCTCACGCTGGACACAAGTCCTACCTTTTGTTCTCCTTGGCTTACGCTCTGTCATTAAGGAGGACATTAATGCTACTGCTGCTGAAATGGTGTACAGAACAACTATCCGTCTACCCAGCGATTTTTTCCAAGATACGGGTACGAACAACGTTTCTGAGTTTGTGCAACAACTGTAACAAACAATGTGTAATCTCAAACCCATTCCTACATCTTCACATGGACGTAAAACTGTTTTTGTACACCCAGAACTCTCTCAATGTACTCACGTATTTTTACGACATGATGCTATCAGAAAACCATTACAACCTCTCTACGATGGACCTTTCGTTGTAGTTAAACGTTCTGAAAAACTCATCACTCTGCAGCGACAAGGCAAAGAAATTTGTGTTTCTATCGATAGAGTTAAACCAGCATTCATGTTGTCTGACACAATAGAGTCTAACCAACCATCTGTTATCCCTAAAACACAAGAGGTTCCTGCTACCCAAACCATCCGCTCCGGTCGCCGAGTGCATTTCCCACAAAGATACGTGTCAACCTGATCCTTGTTAAGACCTCCTGTACCAGTTTTGGACACTGGGAGGGGGTACTGTGGCGGCTGGCTCTGTAGCATTTCTTTGTAAATATTTTATATCGTATCTGGCAACCCTACTGGTTCAGCTTCGAGCAGTTACTCCGAGGCGATGAACCACAGAGGGTCTTGCCGTTCTCGAGATTAATAAATGTGTGTCTATATTATCCGATGGTGTTAACTTAAACACGAAAGACACTAATAATTAATAGACCAAATTACAACTATAATACTACCCTTTCCCCGAGTGTGCCTTGAACTTCACCCATTTCTTTTCCGGAATAAATGTTCATGTCATATACATATCCTGTTTTTGAATCACATCGCTGCCAAATTTTTATCCCTCTTTTCACAGGTTTCATCGGCATATATTGTTTGAGGGATCAACGTCCCTTGAATCTAGCCATTGATTCATCAATAGATTGGTATGAGCTTTCACTTCGGCATTGTTTGAAGGTTTGTTTCAGGCACGAAACAACCTCGTCAATGTAATATGTTTTACTTGCATTTTCTGGTTCAGTAAAATATAGTTTTGACAACAACGTTTTACATCTGTCTCTTGAAATAGCTTTTTTTATTGCTATGTTTCCCAAAGAAGGATTAGATGACCAATAATGAGAAAATTTCGGCATCTTATTGTAAGACATGACAAGCATAATTTCAGAGGGGTCTGTAGGGTGAATTGTTTGTCCTAACTTTTTGAATCGTTGGTTTGTGCATTGAGAGATCCAGATCATGAGACGCTTTGGAAATAACTTGAGAAACACGTCCAATTCGGTAGCTAAACAATTTATGTTGAATAACAAACTAGGCGATGATTCTGCTGGAATTATCATTTGAGGTTTAATCTGCATGAAACCATAAGATTGGTCTGCAGTCTGAAGCATTAGCTGATGACATCTCATCAACTGATGAAAGTGATGCTGTATCAGTATCACTCAAAGCATCACTGTTCTTTGCATTTTGGGGGATGGTATCATGATTGATATCCATTTCACACTCGTCTGAATTGGATGAGTACTGCAAATTGTGTGCTGGATCCTGAAAGTCGGGATCATCTATTTCATCATCAAAATCAATATATTCGTCATCTGACACTTCTAAAATCTTTTTCATTTCTTCATTAGTAAGTCCCTGATGTCGAGTCATTTTAGATTGAATTAATGTGTGCCTAAATTAAAAATAAGCAACTATTTCAAAAGTAACCGAAAAATATAATATCAAGAGATGATCACATAAGACTGTTAGGACATTGTGTTCCCACTATCCAAGACTAGAGGGACACGTATGTTCCGTTAATAAAAATGGAAGTAAAACTTTGCCACTTACCAGTTTATTAGAAGTAATCCACTTCGTGAGTACCTTATCTTGCCTTAGATTTATGGATCAATCAAAATTTAATCGAAAATAGGCAGTGTTTTCCAAAACTAAACTATTTACGTTCGTACAGTATGGAATGAGCTGCAATAACACTTCAAAAATGCGGGAATTGCATTATGTACGGTAGTGCCATCTATGTTCTGTGAATGTAAATACTTTCAAAAAATATTGGTAGGACTAGTGGGAAAGTCTCCTATTACAGAAAAGCGTTTCTGTCCCAAAAGAATTTTTTGAAATTTGTTTGGGACGTATGTGTCCCATTAGGTGCGAAAGGGTTAAATTTATGATAAATATTCTTTCAAGTTATTATTTACAAATTGCAGTATTTATTCTGGTAATTTTTGTTTGGAAATAGCCCTGCCTGTTATGTATTTGCACATTACTTTCTTAAATGCATACTGTAGGAATCATTTGTGATATAAAAAGGCTAGAATACTTCTTTAAAATATGTATTTTAAATTTTCTGTCTTTCAAAACCAATTTACATCTTTGTAGCTAGCTAACTGTAAGAAACATGATATAAAGGTAGCTTTTAGTGGCCCCCCCCCCCCCAAAAAAAATTAATTAAAGATCACCATACCAAACAAAAAAATTCTTTTAAAAATGAAATAATTGATGCTTGTGTTTCTATTTATTTTTAAAAGGAGGTGGGTACATGGTATTCTAAAATCATGATTGTAAATTTTGTGATGAAAGATGATTTAATGAATTCACAAATTTAAATTGTTATTCTACTAAAAACTATTATTTGGAACAGTGACACATTTAAATGAAACTTCACTGCTTCTCTTTAGATATAGTGTAGAGGCAAGAAATAGAAGGGTATCATCCTTATCAACATAGTTAACAATTCTTAGGTCCATAGACAAGTTCTTAACCCTTTCACATCAGGTGTGTTATGTATGTATCAATCTCAAACCCCCTTGAGGCAGCAGTAACCTAGTTGTCAAGGTAATAAACTTGAGGCCGGTGTGTCACGAGTTCAAACCTAATACTGCTGAAGACCCGCTGTATAGGAGGGTGATCAAACGTTCTCCAGTCGGTTTAGTGTGGAAGTTAGGAGAGGGAGAGCCAGCTCAAGTGTCTTCCTCATCACTTGACCATGGTTCAAAATTACAAGGTCTGTCGCCAAAATCCCTTGTGTAGCTGAATAGTATGACATTACTATTCATTCCCTCGCTGAACGCCCCCCCCCCCCTATCAGATGACAGGCTGTTCAATGCTTTTTTCCGTGGGGATAACCAATCCTGTAGAACAAGTATGAAACACTATTCATCAGTGCATCACCTGGCTGCCGGTGTCATTTGATGGATGGGACATGTGACACACCAGGCTCTCTCTGTTTTCCGATCAGTATGACATCGCTAAAGGTTACATTAATTTTAGTGTAACATTAATTCAAATCAAATGAGAAGGGATAGCAAAAAAAAACATTCATACTCTTCATTTTTCGTACTCTTGATTGTTTTTTTCATCTGAAAACAATTTTAGCATTACTTTAATATTCATTTTTAAGCTTCAATGAATGAATGGATACTGAAAATCTCTTTGTATGTGGATTGCTTTTTTTCTTTTTATATTAATTTGAAATAAATCTTAATTGGCTTTGTACATAATTGCATTTTAAATATTATTTGCAAGTTTAATTCATCATTTTTTTCGCTTTGTCTTCAGGTTGAAAGAATCAAAGAAAGGGTAGAAGAAAAGGAAGGTATTCCACCTGCACAGCAGAGATTGATTTTCAGTGGAAAACAAATGTAACTAAAATTGTATTTTTCTGTTTAATATTAAATTATGTATATAATCTCTTAAAATATCTGTTTAACTCGTATTTCTAAGATATGCTTTGTTATGTTTTAGTATAAGTTCTATTGTACTAAAAATATATGGTTAAACTCGAAGCTTTGTTTTTTGACTAGAAAAATATTTTTATTGTAGATTTTCCTCAAACATTAAACGTTAACAAAACTCAACAATATACACAGTTGAACCTCTATATTGCAAATTTTTCTATATAGCGAACTTTCTCCTGGAACCAAGAACATTTCACGATTTTCTTTGTAAAATATCCTCCCAATAACGAATTGCATTTTCTATATAACGAACTTTTTCTCTTGTGATTCAATTTTTTTTCTCCCTATTTTTAAAGTATTTCTGCTCATTTCAAGTTATTCTCTCTTTTAACATTTTTTATGGTGGTCACATATCTTGCACTTAGGTGCCTAACTCGTCGAGAGCAATAGAATTATGGTGGTTTCTTCCGTGCAACCATTAACCCCCATTGTCCAGTTCACTAGAAACATCTATATCCCCTTTCACCCTTTGTGGAGTTGTCCTTGAACTAGTCTCAAACATCAATTTCTAGTTAGAAAATTACATATGTTTAAAATTACTTGTATGCTTTACTTTAGAAAATGCCCTTAAAATTCATTAATCTTGATGCAATTTTTTTTTTTTTTTCCCCTAAATGTTGAAAATATCATGTATTCCTCGATATTCCTTTTTCTTGCTTTCCTAGCTGTTTTTCTTCCTTTTTCGGTGAGTAAGATATATAAAATAAATATAAATTTACAGAAAGGTGTGAATAATTCCTTTTTTTTTTTATCTATAGTGTTTATGAATTTAAAATTTGTTTTATGTGGTTTATAAATTATATTTATAGAGATTAGCTTCTATTTAACGAACTTTTTTCGGTATTTAGCGACTTTGTTATATAGAGGTCCGACTGTGTGTATATATAATATATTATTGCAGGTTCAGTTGTTATTTAATGGTCCCATAAATTTATATTACATTAAAAAATGTTATGTGATATCAATATTTTATTGTAGATATCTACTTGACTAAGTAAAATTTTCTACAAAAAAATGTATGCATTTTAATAAACTTCATTACTTCTATGTGAAAGCCTTTCATTACTCCTTAACCAACTCTGCAAATCAAAATTTTCTGAGTAACTATCAGGTTTTTTTTTTTTTGTTTTATCAAATGTCTTTAAATCAGTATAAAATTATTTTCATTTCTAATTTTGCATATTTTTCAAAAGGAAATTGTGTTGACTACAAGTTATTTGTAATCTTTTAATCTGAAAAATACATCATGAAAATTTGAATGTGTGAAACTATCAGATAAAAAATTATATAAATTATTAAACATTTGAAATTTTTGAATATTATATTTTATAAATAATTTTAATGTTCATTTTTAAGGCATATAATTAGTGACATTTTTTGAAGAATTGAATGACAGTTTTAGGATACTTAAATCACTGTTATGAAGAATTCATTAAAATTTTAACATAGTATAAATGCTAAATTATAAAATTAGCTTTTTACTATTGACCTTGTTCAAACGGAAACAATTTCCATATAATTTTATTAGTAGAAAATGAATGAATTTAAGTAAAAAACATTGACTCTTATTTTATTTTTATTTTTTTATTATTATTTTAGGAATGATGACAAAACAGCATACGACTACAAAGTAACTGGAGGCTCTGTTCTACATTTAGTTTTAGCTCTTAGAGGTGGATATTTTCCTTAATCGATTGCCATGTTTAACAAAACTTTTTAGCATCTGAAACACCGTGGAGGAAGTGCTGATGTGTATAAATATTGATCATGGATTGAAGTTTGAAAATGTAAAGTTTCCTTTTTTGCCTGTCTCTTTTTTTTTTCCGCTGCCGATTTTAATTTTGCAATTATTCCAATTTCAAATGTAATTAAATGTGATAATGATTTTTATGTGAGCATTAAATAATATTCTGAAGCCACTGACTGTATTTTGATTCAGGATGTTTTTGCATTGAAATAAATAGAGACAGACCGGACTTCAAAATACAGCATGCTATTTTGTTATTCTTGAATAAAAAATATAAATAACTATTATTAAAACTGGGAATATTCTAATTAATTTTAATTTTGAAGCCAAACCAAAAATTGTTATACAGAATAACAAAGGCTTCTGCTTTTTAATTTTCACTAGACCTTAAAAACCCCCATGGTGTGGCAGTTAAGAGAGTGAGACACCAGCGTATATGTCGTCCTTAACATATGACCAAAAGCTGTTTTCGAGGGTGATAAAGTGCATCACCAGTAGACCTTTTTTTTAATTCTAGAGCCATTACTATCCAAACAAACAAATCAATAAGAAAATATAAGCTTACACTAACTTATAAGAAAATATTGGCTTACTTCAATGTTATCTTTCTTTAATCAATGTTTGTGATAAAAGAACCTTGGATATTTATCAAACTATATCAAAGTCCATTATATAAATGTATTTATTACTTTAAAAAGTTTGAAATACTTGCTAAATTATGAAATCTGCATGTAGTTCATTAAATTTACTTGTTTTTATTTAAAATAAAGAATTTGTTTTCTATATTGATGCATATTCAACTATTATTTTTAGCTTAAGTTTATGTAATAGATACCTTCATATTTTCATTTTGCTGTTCATTTCTAATGTATATATATATATATATCCCATTACGTTTTTGCTTTTACCTCACTAAGACTCACGAGTATATGTAGCATAACACAGCAGCACACATCATTAAATGATTTCTGTATTTAATTTTGTGGGATGACTAGTGTATGGGAATCTCCTTTGGGTTTTTTTTTAATTGAATTCAAATTTATTAAAACTTTTTTTTTTCAATAATATTTTTGCTCATTAATAAAATGATTGTAAATAATAAACCACTAAGTTGGTGAATTATAAACTGTCCATTTTTGATAATGCTTACAATAAATAAGCTTTTTCATTATCCATCATGATTGTAAAGAGATTATTAAATGTGCATTAAATTTATTGTTTAAAAGATGTCACTATTATCTGAAGCTGATTAAAATTGAATAATTTTGCCTGTCAGTGTGCATAATTTGCAACAAAACCTTACATTTTAAAACATTTTTTAAAGTGATTGTTCAATTTTAAAGACAAACAGCAAATATTTCTAATAACATGAATGTATTTAAAAAAAAAGTTTGCTTCCCCCCACCCACTGTATGCTTCATGTCAGTAGCAGAAAAAATATATTGAATCAAATAATTACTGCATAGTTTTTTCCATTAAATAATCAAACCAATCATTAAAAATTATTTATTAATAATGAGCAATGAAGTGTGATAATATGCACAATAAATAGCAAAATGTGATAAATCTTCTGCCATTTCATGATGAACGAATAGTCTTTTTATGTTGATGAATACAGCAAAATTATTTTACAAATGAATATTGATCGTTCTTCAGGTGCTAATGTCCACCTTGATCTCCAAAAAGTTTTTTAATCACTTCATTGTTAGGATTTACTTCTCCTAAAATTTCAGGATAGTTATTTGTAATTTCTTGCCACATAGCCTGTGTAATCAGAGGTAACACTTCCTATATTTTGGAGAAGAAAAATACACAATATATGTATATTTACTTACATTAAATATTTTTAAAAAAGAATGGATACACTGGTCTAAAAATGATTTTAGTTTGAGAACATGTCAAATATTTCTCAATTGTTAAATCTCTGACTTTGTATAAGGAGAGAAGATATAAATAAGGTACCTATTAAAGATATAATCTAATTTTTTCAGGAGATTTAAATTTTTTTTATCAAAATATAAGCAAAAAAGAAATGCATTATGTAGAACAAGTTTTAAAGATTAAAAAAATTAAAAGCAAAATATTTAAAATTGAATATATAATACAATTTTCCCCATGTTCATTATTGATTTTGGAAAAAAAAATTATTATATAGTTACTTCATTATAATGAAGTATCACTTTAGTTATAAAGAATATAGTATATATAATTTAATTATAGTTACAATTTTAGAAAAATTAAAATTCTGTTTTGAAGTGCCATAAAAAAAAAATCAATATTTACTTGAACAGGATGTAAGCTATCAACAGGTTCTAGAAGTTTCCACAGTGGAAAACCATCTCTTTCCCAGTTATGAATTACTGCATCAAAGAAAAGAAATTTAGTACAAAAAGGAAATTTTCATGTTTTCTTATAAAAAATTTTCTATAATATTTGCATGATAGAAATATAGTATTGGTTTTCTCTGGATATATTCAAAATCATTAAGATTCATGTTTAGAGTAGTCTTATCTGCATGGATAACACACATTCAGCATCATTTAAAATCGAATGGTTTCATGACTAACAGTCATTTGTTTAAATCTTGAATCCACAAAAGATCTTTATAAAGAATGCCTCAAAATGAAAAGCGTAGCTTAATTAGCATTCCCTTATTCATTAATATCAGGAGTTCCACCATTTGAAAAACTACCAACACTCAATGTAGTAAAAGTATTTATTACTACTTTTAAAATATCAATGGAAATTATTGGCTTACAAAACAATTGGTGTTTTTACATAATCAACAGGACAATACAGCTATCACATTTATTGCTATTTTGACTCTTTGTATTTAGAGAAACTCACTTAGACCTTTAGTATTTTTCTTGTAAAACTGTGATGATTGTCAACATTTCTTTTTAACCAGTAAAATGCATTTCTTAAAAAATGTTCACATAAATTAATCATTTACCTGTTGTAAGTGGATTGCTCAAAAATTGAACAGAAAATGAATCGTATTTTTTATTCTTTGCGATATCTTTCAGAACATTGGTCAACTCCACAGCTCTCTGCAAAAACAGAAAGAATATATTATTAATCTTTTTAGTGAATACATAACTGTGTATGAATTTTGTTAAACTCATCTATTACTTACAACCCTAACATTCAGTAAAACATGTCAAAATTAATAAAATTTATTTTTACAAATTTATCGTTTCCATTTACAAATAAATCAATGTGAAACACTGAACATTACATCTTTGTCTAAAAAATTAAAATAACCTATTTTTTTTAAAAAAAAAAAAAAGTAAATATTACTAAAAGCACTTCAAAGTGTGACATTTGGATAATATGGCATTTTACAATATATATATATATATTTAGTGATATTCACTTTCTTCAAATTGCTTAAAAGTTGAAAAATACAAACTATAAATACTGTCTGTGTACATTCACTATAAACTATTGCTTTGTCATTGAATAATCTCGGAAAAACTTTGACTTAAAATTTTAATTTTGAAAGCATTTACTAGCTACCTATCTTTTTACTTGATACTTTTTTTAATTAAGAGGTGGCACTAATTTGAAAAATTATGAACTGAATGGTTTGTCTGTGGTTGAAACAGTACTGAAAAAGAAATATGGTTTAGTGAGTCTATAATCTACCTCAGAAATGTTTTCTATGGGTAAATGTTGATAGCATGGACTGTTAAAAAAGATAATTTAAGCTCAGATTTTTTTTTCTCTTTATAATTAATACTGTTTATTCGTTTGGGTTTGAGCTTAAAAGGGGAGGGATTAAAATCAGTTACTGGTATCTTGCCATGAGAAATTTTAACTGTATCCTTAAGATTGATGTACTGAAAATAAAGAGAAATTTATGCAGAATAGTTTTCGATACCAAGATAATTCCTAAAAATTTTTATTTCTCAGAAAAACTGAATTTTTTTAATCTGAAATAGTATTTATCTATGTATTCTGTAATAATTTTAATTAAAAAGACATCTGATAGTTTTTGTTTTAGTAACCATGAAAATATTCAGTAATATAATATTAGAAATGAAATTGTGACCTGCACCTACTTTTTGAAAGTATATGTATTCTTTTTTTTTAAATAATTTTCTTTAAATAGAAAATATAATTTTTGCTACATTTTTCTAAAAGATTAGATAACATAATCCACATGGATTTTTTTTTTTTTTTTTTGATGAAATTGCAGGCATCTGAAAATTGACTACTCAAATGATAGCAGCACACCAGATAATTACTGGATTAGCTTTGTAACACATAATAATTATTAATAGACCTATATTATCATTGTAAGGGGAAAAACACAAAAGTAAACTATTAAAGATCAAGATTTCCAAATATCTTGGCATATGATGAAATTTCGAACTTGATAATAAAGGATCAATAAACGTTCATCATTGGTGTATTAATTTATAATGTGCCCTCTACTGATTTTTATAATCATTTTGAAGAGTCTTCTTGAAATAGAATTGTTGTCTTTGAACTCAACATGACCCCTAACTTCAGTCTTAAGAACAGTCCTTATGAATGTCACTCCAAATATAGTTGTTAGTAGAGGGAAATTAGTTATACAAATTAACTAAATATATTTGGTTGGATTTATAGTTGTACGAGGATCATGTTTGACCAGGCTGTGGCAAACATCTGTTAACTTACATTTTTTTAATAAAAGGAACAAATAAAATCTTACAGTTCACTCATTATTAAATTCTTTATCATGAAAATATAAAAAAAAATTCAGTATGATTATATTTCCCAAGTCACATTCATCAAAATAATTATGTTTAGGAATATAATAATTATTACTATTATAAAATACATGTGTAAAGCGATACTTTATTCTGTTGCATGTGCATCTTGTACAAAGAGTAACAGAAAGGTTGATGATGTCAATGAGAAAAGAAAATACACCTTTCACAAAGAGGTTTATTAATAGCATCGTACTCTTTTCTTTTGATAGGTGCCAAGCTAAAAATCTTAAGGGCTGGATTTAAAACCTTTTTTTTTTTTTTTTTTAATTCCTACTGTTAGTTTACTCTTTACCTATTTATATTTATTTATTTATATAAATTTTCAATCGTTAATAAAATACTTCTTATTCAAGTTCAAATATATTTTTTTAAATATCAATGCATTAATTAAATTTTAAATTTATTCTGTCTTATTTCTGGTGTAGTTAAAACTAGAACCCACAGATGGCGCCAGTAAGTTTTTTTAACGAATTTTTTCTTGGCTTCAAATATATTTTTTGCAACTTGTACTGAATGGCACTTGATGTTGATACAGTTTTTTCAAATATTAATTCATTAATTAAATTTAACTAAAATTTTTTCGTTGTTGACCTAAGTAGGAATTGACTTTAACAAAAAATTATATATTACTTGTTTATTTTATTTTCCCAAGAAATATGCAAGGTCGATTTTGCGTCATCTTTATTTATTGCAGCGAGTCCATTCGAGGAAAATGAGTGTGTATGACTCGTTCTTTACTCTCCTTTGAGTATTTTTGTAGCATATATGATTTTATAAACTTCAAAGAGGAAGGAGATGTTTTGTAAGAATACTCTTTTGCAGTATCCTTTTTTTAATATTGTATATTCTTTTTAACTGTTAATTTCTGAGCTTACTTGTGTGGTTGCTTCTCTTATGGAGTCGTTCTTGTTCATCCACCCGTAACAAGGACCAATGCGCATACAATTGAACCACTCGTAGACATCCTTGTAACGAACATCTCTGTGCAGCTGACCAATAGGGTGCAGTCGTTCCGACATAGTAGGATAGATGAAGCTGCCATTCACAAGACCTATAAGAAGTACATGGCTGCCTTGTGGAAGGATGACGTTCTGCAAGGGAGTAATAGTTAGTATACAAATCAGATATTTGTTTGCTAAACAGGGGGTAATTAAATAGATACTTCAAAAAATATTTCAAATTTATTTTATATGTAACTACTGTGGCATGTATATTCCTAGGGGAATGTGACAGATGAAATTCTATGATGTGACTATACAAAGTTATTGCAAATTTAATTATTTTGTTTTCATGCCATACTGTTTACGTACAATAAATGTATATATATATATATATTTAATTTGCTTTCCTTTCTGGTGTTGCAATTTTATTGGCCAGTAGTGTATATTCAAAAAATATAGATGTCTCACCAGGGTATCCAAAGTCTTCAAGACGTTACTTCTAAATTGTTCTGGCGTTGTTAAATCGTCCAACGATTTCATCCATCTAAAAAAAGAAAAGGTATTTCTTTAGGGTCCAAATGTTTATTTTACACAGTAATTTTTTGTTGCTTTCAGGAATCGTTTCTGTTTTATCCAAGGATTTAATTTTTATGCATTTGATCACTAAATTTGAATGAAATTGGGACACACACACAATTTTAAGTTTAATCTTTAAAACCCCTCAGAATGGGAGAAAGAAATTGTAATCACATTCAATTAGATTTGACAAAATTCTAGTTGTACTTAGTGGCTTATAGAGTCGCGTAGCTATATACCGCCATATCAAGGATATGGGGCCCCAACGTATAAGCAAAAAATCGTAAAATTTTATTGGACCCCAAAGAATTTTGATACAAGGTCCACTCAAGACTAGCTACGCCAGTGGTGGCGTAGATAGACTACTTTTAAGGGAGATGCTTACGTTTTAAAAAACATTAAGACGAGAAAGGTAACGCTATAAATGTATTAGTCTATGTAAAGGGTTTGAACCCACTTGTTTACGCTACTAGATGTAATAGTCACAAATTCGTGGCCTGCGTTATTTCTGTCAAGTCCAGGTGTCACTAAAGAGCTTCCTTGTAGAGAACTGAAGTACGTTAAAGCTTGCAGTCTCGAAATCCTCATGTGTCATGGTGTGGAAGTTTGGAGAAGAAAACGCTAGATAGTTTCTAGCCGTTTTCTTCAATTCACCATAAATCGTAATTACGAGGTCCACCGTTAATGGCCCTCATATTGCTCCTGAGTGTGATGGTAATAAAACAGTTGGACAATTTTTTTACACCATTTCGTAAAATATATGTTACGAAGGCTCCACTACATAAACTACGGAAATCTCTAAGCAACTACATTTAATGATTTTTCAATGTTAAATCCTGCAATAATGTGATGAACACATTATTAATTAAAATTTAATGTTCATTTATTAATCACACGAAGGAAAAGTTTTATACTGACCTCTCACAAACATCATTTCCCATCATTCCATAGAATACAACAGCAGGTTTGTCTATCTGGGGCTTCCTAGCGATGCTGGAAATTAAAATTGCAATTAGAAATCTTTGTAATTTCTATACTAATGAATACATGTTTTCAGTTTTAACTCTAAAAAAAGTGTCCGTCATGAAAATAAATTTTTGTTATTAAGCACACAATGCATACAAACAAACAAAAGAATTATATTTATGTGTATATTCTTCACGTTGTGCAATAAGCTGTGGAAGTCCTTATTGGCAATGGTTTTGCTTAAATAAGAATAATTCAGGTATACTTGCGTATTAAACCGTCGACCGATTTCATCGAATCCAAAGACATCGCCAAATGCCGCGACATACAGCCATTAGGCGACATTTTTTCAATTGGCGAAATTGATTGACGGTATATGTACGCAATACTTCATTTTCACGTAAAACAAAGATCATGAATTATCACAATTAACAGACAATAAAAAGTGGGTACTTAAGTATTATCACAACTTATTGGCGACATTATATATGAAACGAAGCACATGATTGCCAATTCAACGCATGCGAAATTGGGATTGCCAACTTAGCGAGTTATCTTGAACGTTGGCATTGTTGCGATAATACGTAAGTACCAAAAAGTGTTGGGAGGCAAAAATATCTCGACTATATACTCCGTACTACAAATTTGATTTACAGTTGAGTCCTAAAATATAGTGGTATTTAATCCTTATCGTTACGAGAAACAAATTTTGCTACATTATTTTTGTACCAGGTAAAGATACATATGCGGTACTTTTGATGACGAACTTACGAATAAGAGGAGATAATCTTAGGTGTGATCTAACGCTTGTAAGCTGTTTTCGAAACCATCTGAAGTATGGCACTTTCTGCGTTATAAGACTGCGAGCCATAAATTATCTTAAACCAAATGGCATTCAAATTTTAAATGTAAAAGACGGGGAGAAGTTGAATATTTGTCGAATATTTCTTAATTTGAAAGATAAAGCATGATGTAGGGATTAAAGTAAGTACACAAGGTGCGCACTAAATTTGGCAACTTTTTAAAATTTTGTGACGATTTTATTCAGGCAAACTCTTTGGGGGGCAACCCTGACGATAAGTGTTTTGGTAACCCTTAAAAAATAATTTAACGAATTACTTTAAAATCGCCAAACTTCACCTTATTCATTTTATCCTGATTATACCTATTCATCAGGACTTGTATTGCCATATGAATCGAAAAGTTTCTAACTTAGTCAATTGAATTATCTCACCTTTTCAAATACGATAACATAGTACCAGAGGCAGCTCCTGAAATATAAAAAGAGCTTAGATTAACAATTTAATTATGGAATTTTTTTTCAGTAGCGAATAATCATAGTTTTTTGAAAATATAAAATAACTACACGATGATTTAACTGAACATGTATTGAGATATATTTGCTATTATACAGCACAGTACAATTAAAAATCTATGGATTAAAAGGGAAGATTGCTGATTATCCGGTTTATGTATTATTAAGTCGTCAATTTCACCGTATCAAAAACATTCGCTGCATAATGCTATCTTTACCGCAAAGGCGTAAAAAAAAAAAAATTCCGCTCATGTTACTTCCATATCAACCCGTCGGCAAATAAATTAGCCAAGATTTAGAAAAATTAAATATTGTATTTTAAAAAAACACGCACTCTTCTAATAAGCGAAAGACCTAACATCTACATTATTCAGGTGGACAAAAACCATAACTGCAATCGAAATAGCGACATGAGTCTTCTTTATGTAGACGACGTTGTGACGTTTTTGCACCCCAAAGATGCAAAATCGGCTTCTTTTTGTGAATAGCATAACGCCGTTCCTATGCACGCGTGAAACTTAAATATTGCGGGGACCTTTCATCTGACATCTCCCCGAAATCCAACG